>JANPWX010019117.1:28123-38336 GCA_024734555.1 Trochalopteron elliotii
GCAGTTACAAGAACCGATCAGCTGTTTGTGCCGCGCCGAAGTTCCGAGCGGGCCGACAACGGAGACAGGCCCGAGCCCGTGACGCACTTCCGGGAGCCGTCGGGCACGCCCACGTGACACCGGAGCGAGGGGGGCGTCACGTGACAGGGGAACGGGGGCGGTGCCGGCGCGTTCCCGCGGCAACGGGAGCGGGGCGTCCCTGTGCTGTTCGCGGGGCTTCCGCCTCTGTCCCGTGGGGGACACGGGTTTGATCCGTGCGAGTACCGGGCTGGTCTGTGCGGGTCCCGGGTGTGCTGTGCCCCCTAGCCCCGCTGCCGATTCCCGCTCCACCGCCCGCCCCCAAGCCCCGCTGTGCGCCACAGCCGGTGGCGGCCAGCCCTCACTCTGGGGGAAGCCGCTATGGGCCCCCGGGGCAGTCGGCCCACGGCACGGGGCAGAGGTGAGGCGGTCTTGCTCTGTAACTTTATTCACACGGGGGTACCCTGCAGCCCCCACCCCGCCTACCGCTGCGGGGGCAGGCAGAGGCTGGGCAGCAGGAGGCTGGGGGCTCCAGGGGGGTCCAGGCCCCTCCGGGGGATCACTGGCAGGTGTTGTAGATCTGGACCTGCTGGTTGATGGTGGCCAGCACCTCCCTCATTCTGGCCTCCAGCCCGCCGAGCTGGGCTGCTTTGGCATCCAGCACACGCTCGTTCCGCTCGTACTCCTCCTCCAGCGCTGCAGGGACAGGGGGAACGGGAGTCAGCCTGGCCTCCCACCACTGTCCCAACCACCGCCCCAGCATCCCCCCTTCGGCCTTACCTCGCAGCCGCTGCAGCTTGTCCTGGGCGTCCTGCAGCAGTCCCGCGGCCTCCTCCCGCAACTGCTGTGCCCGGCTGCCTGCCTGCTGCGCCCCCTGCGCCCGATGCTCCACCAGCTCCTGTGCTGTCCGGTACCGGTCCCGAAGTGGGCCCTCCAGCACCTGCTGGGCAGTGGGGCTGGTCAGCGGAATCATCGGGGGACCCCTGCTGCCACACTGATTTTCCCCTGATCGCCCACCTGCTTGGCCTCACCGGCCCGGTCCCGTGCAGTGCTGGCTGCCTCCTGGGCACGCGTGGCTGCCAAGCTGTTGTTTGCTCGTTTCACCTTCAGGGCATCAGTCTGCCTGTCCAGAAGCCCAATCTGCTCCATGGCACCTGCCAGCTGATGCTCTGCACTTCCTGTCTGGGTCTGCATCTGCGGATCGGTGGCACGGGAGTTTGGTGTGGTCACACTGACCACATGGCGGGGATGGGGTCCTACGGTCGTAGGGATGGAGGATGGGGCTCTTACAGTGTTAAGGGCTCTCTCGCTGTGCTGGATGTCACCGGCAGCTTGCTGCAGAGCCTGCTCAGCCATGCCCTGGGCTTGCCGCGCCTCCTCCAGTGCCTGCCGCACTGCCTCGGCTGTGCCCCGCACCCCCTCTGCCCGTGACCTGCGGCCAGATGGCAAAGCCTCAGCATAGCCTGGGGCGGGGGCTCCTGGAGGGATTGTGTCTTCACGTCCCTGGGCTCACCTCGCCCGCTGGGCATCCTGCAGCAGCTGCCCAGCCTGATGCACGTCACTGGCTGTCTGCTCCAGGATGGCATCCACGCTGGCCAGGCTGTGCACCCGCGTCTTGATCTCCTCGGCCAGGCGGTGGATCTGGTCCGGTGCAGCGGGGAGTGACAGCTCCAGCACCCGACTGGCTACCACCTCAATGCTCTCAGGATCAGCCCCCTCCTCTGCAGGTGGAAGAAGTCAGTGTGTTCCCTACAGCACGCCAGGGGGGAGGGGACAGGCAAACCAAAGGGCAGAGGGGAACATGGACAGGGCAGAGGGCCAGAGATGGCTGGAGGGCAAAGGATGGTTGGGGCAGGGCAGGGACCATGCAATGCAGTATGGGGCAGGGGTGGCACAGCCCATATGCAGTGTTGGGACAATGCAGTGCGGTGCAGCGCAGGGTCAGTGCAGTGTGATGCAGGTGCAGAGCCACAGAGCCCTGGGCAGGGGTGGCCAGCCCTCCCGGCATGCTGGCACTCACGGCTCAGGAAGGCCTTGACATGGCTGATTAGCTCCCTCAGCTCCTTGTTGGAGCTCTCCACACGGGCCCTGGTCTGGTTCGCCTTGTCCAGGGCCGCCTGCGCTCGCAACCGGGCCTCGTCTGCCTTCCCCTTGGCCTCTGCCACCTGAGCACAGGCAGAGACCCTCGGTGCCAGCCCCAAGGGCTGCAGAGCGTGGCTGTGCCACCAGATCCCACCAGCACCCATGTGCCACACACCTTGTGGGAGAGCTGGGCCATGTCGCTGGCAGCCTGACGCAGCTCCTCCTGAGCATGGCGTGCCCGGTCCAGAGCACTGTCAGCCTTGGACACAGCTCCACCACAGCTCAGACCACCACAGCGTCGTCCCCCATCTTCATCCCGGCACCCGGCACCCCCACAAGGGCTCTCAGCACAGGGCAAATCACCTGCCACACCGCAGACCTGCAAGGCAGCACGGGATCAGGGCAGCTCTGGGTGCCATTCCCCCAGTCCCCTCCCTATGTCCCACCTTCTCATTGAGCGGGTGCAGGGTCAGTGTCTGTGCCCTTGCTGCCAGGTCCATCAGTGCCCGCCGGCTGGCCGCATTGTGGCGATTGAAGTCATCCCTCTGGCTGGCCAGGAGCTGCTCAGTGCGGTGACGAGTGGCTGCTGAGATGCTGACAGGGCTGGGCACAGCACGGGTGGAGGCGTCTGCCTGGCGCTCAGCCTCCCGCGACTCCTCATAGGACTGGCGAATACTGTCATAGGCACCTGGGGGGAGCAGGGACACTGTCAGACCCCTGGCTATGGCCTGATCACTCTAGCCTGACTCTGTGGTGTGGCTCACCGAGGAAATTGGAGGTCTTGAGGGTGTGTAGCCGCTGTTCCAAGTCCTGCAGGCTGTGGTTGAGGGCACGGGCACCCCGGTCCACAGTGTTCAGCACGTGGCTGGCATTGAAGTTGGCATCCTGAGCAGCTGTCAGCTCCCCTTCTACCCGTGTCAGCCTCTCAGTTGCCTCCTCGATCTGCTGCCTGCAAGGGAAGAGGGTGAAAAGCTGCCCCCCTGGCTACCCTGGGAACCGAGCCCTGTGGTAAATACTCACCGCAGCCCCTCCATGGTGTGTGTCAAGTGGGTAGCGGTAGCAGCAGTGGCATTGCGGGTGGCCACCACATCACGTACAGTGGCCAGGTTCTCCTCCAGCTGCCGGAAGGTGCCCTCGAAGGCGCCAGCAGCCCCGGTGTGCTGCAGGAGGCTGGCCCGCTGTGCCAGCGCTCGGGTACGGGCGGCCAGATCCTGCACCACACGGTCCCAGTCCCCAAAGCAGGGGTGGCAGGGCTGGCAGGCAGGGAAGGTACCAGCAAAACCCCGGGCACACTGGTCACAGCGGACTCCAGAGATGCCAGGCTGGCAGTCGCAGTGGCCGCTGCTGCGGTGGCACTGGGGACTGGCTATGCCACGGGGGTCACAGTCGCAGGCTGCAGGGAGAATAGTGTCAGGGCACCACAGGGGCCACTGTGATCCCCCTGCTGGCACTGGCTCTCACCTCGGCACTGCTGCCGCGGGTCACCCCAGTGGTGCTCCTGGCAGTCAGTGCAAGTCTGGCCCCCAAAGCCTGGCCGGCAGGAGCACTGCCCTGTGAACTGACAGACATGGCATGTCCGAGGCTGGCACTGCTGCAGCACACCCTCAGCTCCATCCCATCCCCCCAACCCCTGTCCCTGTCATGTCTCACCTGGTTGCAGGTGGGTGTCAGGGAGTGCTGGGGGTGGCAGGCACAAGGCTGGCAGCCTTGCCCACTGGCCAGGTTCCAGAAGTTGGGGCTGCAGCGGTCACAGCTCTGGCCCTCCACATGGGGCAGGCAGTGGCACTGCCCACTGTGCCTGTCACAGTGGCACTGCTGGGGCCCACAGGTGCTGGGGTCAGTGCCCAGGGGGTTGCAGGAGCAACCTGCAACCAAGAGGCACTGAGCAGAGATAGAGATGAGGGAATGAGGACAAAGATGGGGACGAGATTGCGATGGAGATGGGATGGAAGTTCTGACGGAGACAGAGATTGGGCAACCGATGGGATGGGGACTGGATGGAGGTGGAATGGGAGCAGCATGAGAACTATTGGTAGGGATAGGATGGAGATGGGGCCAGGGTCAGGATAGAGCTGGAATAAGGACAGGATGTGGACAGATGGACTGCAGTGGGGATGCAATGGCAATGGGGACAAGAATGGGCATGAGACAGGATATAGATCAGATGGAATAAGTTGGACATTGGGACAGGGACTGGGCCACAGTGCCGGGCCTGGGCAGAGGAGACAACTCCGTTCCAGGGCAGGGGTGCAGGGACTCCACAGCACTGTGCACAAGTAGGCGCAGCCAGGGGTGCACGTGGTCCCCAAGGATGTGTCAGGCCATGGAGGCAAGTCTGCCTTGGCATGGCAGTGGGTACTCACGCCTGCAGCTGTGTAGTGTGGCATCTCCATAGAAGCCAGGCTGGCATTCGGCACAGTGAGGCCCTGCTGTGTTGTAGAGGCAGCGCAGGCACTGCCCTGTGCGCCGGTCACACGCCTCTGGGTCCGTCACATCGATGTTATCATGGCACTGGCAGGGCAGGCAGCGCCCACCCTGCAGAGGGTCCCCATAGTACCCAGGGGCACACTCATCACAGCGGGAACCTGCTGACACAGAGCGCTGGGCAGTGCCTGGGGACAGGCCACCCCAGAAGGCACCGAGTGTGCCATGGTAGGTACCCACCTGTGTACCCAGGGCTGCAGTGGCAGACGACCTGCTGGGAGCGGCTGTCTTGGTAGCAGGAGGCAGCGAAGTGGCGGGGGGTGCTGGGCCCCTCAGGACAGGGGCAGGGCCGGCAGTGCTGCCCAGAGCCAAGCGCTGGGTTCCCAAAGTGTCCGGCTGCACACCTGAGGGCAGGAGGTCAGCAGGAGCCAGGGCTGCTGGCAGCACTCTGCCCCAGTCTGGGCAGGCACCCCACCTACCTCTGGCATCTTTCGCCATCCGTGTGGTCACGGCAGCGCAGGCAGCTGCCTGTCCGAGGGTCACAGTTCTCAGCATGCCCGTTGCACTGGCAGGGCCGGCAGACAGGGAAGCCCCAGTGGCCGGGCTGGCAGCGGTCACAACGCGGGCCATGGATGCCCTCGCGGCAGGGGCACTGCCCAGAGGTGCTGTCGCAGATGGTGCTCACTGAACCCTCACGGCTGCACTGGCATGCTGGAAAGCATAGCACCCACAGTGTCTGCCTCTGTGCTGTAGAGAGCATCCCTTCCCCACGCCCCCAGCCCTGGGATTCCCAGGCTCTTCTCCCACTGGCACTCACGTCGGCACCCGCCGGGCCCAAAGCCAAAGGTTCCTGGGGAACAGCGATGACAGCGCCGTCCCATGACATTGGGTTTGCACTGGCACTGCCCGCCCTGGGGCTGGCACTCGGCACTGAGCGAGCCCTGGGGATCGCAGAGGCAGGCTGCAGGCAGAGAGCAGGGTCAGTGTCAGCTGCTGTGGGACAGGGTACAGGACAGGGTGTGGGGCTATACTCACACAGTGCCCCATCATGCAGGATGGCCGAGAGGCTGTGCAGGAGGCTGGAGCAAGGCTCAGCCACAGGCGAGGACCCTGCAGCGTGGAAGGGCTGGGCACAGCGGTACCGCTCAAATGTCTCCCGGCGCTCCATGGAGCTGGGGTCACCCGCAATGAACATCTCCAGTGAGGAGTAACGAGGCAGGAGCACCAGCTGCAGGGCAAAGTCAGTGGAATGTCATGTCCCTCTCTCCCTAGGGCTGCATCCTATCCCGCTGAAGGGTTGCTGTCCCCCATCCCACTGCTCATCTGTCCCTCACCGAATCAATGAGCACACTGGCAGTGGGATCCTGACGAGAAGCAGCACAGCCCAGTTCCAGGCGGAGCGTGTAGGAGATACCCTGCTCCAGACAGATGGGCTGGGACAGCACCACATACCTGGATGGGGCAAAACAGAGCAAGGGCAGCCATGTGCCTCCAGTGAGCCCCAGCACCACCCAACCCAACTGAGGGGCTTTAGGGCTTTACCTGGCACCGGAGGGGAGGCTGGTGGAGAGCTGGTCATCAGCAGGGATGGTGTTTCCACAAGGGCTGCTGGCGAAGACAGGGCTGGGGCGCAGCACCTTCAGTCCCACCTCCTGCCAGGCCTCTGGGTGCTAGCAGCCAAGAAGGGGAAGTGTCAAAAAGTTTCACCATCTGGAACTCCCCACCACTACCTCCCAATCTGCCAATATATCACAGTGCTGGCTTCACCATCTGATGCTCACCTGGGGTTCATAGCGGATGACCACATCATACTCGGTGGAGAAAGGCACGTCACTCACATGAAACTCCACCCAGCCACCTTCCAACATGCGGGCAAAGCCTGTCCCTGTCCAGGAAGCTGGACGGTCTGGGGGGGGCTCACGCTCCACCACTGAGCCCTGGTGCAAGCAGCTGTCATGAGATGGGACCCTAAAAATTGCCTTGGCCAGCAGGCACTGCTCTGCCCTGAGTAGGGAGGCAGACCACTGCCTGCTGGTTTGGGGACCTTGCAAAGGGGCACCCACTGCCCTGCTCTGCCTGATGCCCTCCCCAGGGACACCTTTACACCTTACCTGATGCAGCCGTGCATCCTCCGCCTCATAGGTGTAATGATCCAGGTGGATGTGGTAGAAACCCGTCTCCACCTGTTTGCACTGTCGTCCCACCACATGGCTGCGGCACTGGCACTGCCCTGTCCCCATGGCACACCTGGTACCCCAGCAGCATCATCAGCTCTGATGCCAGGAGGGGTGTCCCTTGCCCTCTGCATCCCCGCAAAGACTCACAGGTTGTTGCGAGCACCTCCCACATCACAGTCACAGGGCCGGCAGCCCGGGAGGTCGTGGCTCAGTCCCCAGTGCTCGGGCTGCAGAGGGCAAGGGTGTTAGAGAGCAGCCATCTGTGCACTATAGTCCTGAGCACCATGCACGGAGGGTGGCACAGCCCCACTCACCAGGCACTGGTTGCAGCTGCGCCCGGTCACCAGCCGCTTGCAGAAGCACTCCCCACTGACAGGGTCACACCGGCTGCCATCAACCACCGTGCCTCGGGGGTCACATTGGCACCCTGCATGGAGAGCCAGCAGTTTCCAGCAATGCCAAGCCACATGCCTCACCCCAGTAGGTGCCAACCTGGTACCTACTCTGGCAGCCTTGCGGGTTGTCGGTGCTGAGGCCGAAGAAGCCAGGTTTGCAGCGGTCGCAGCGGGGACCCGCCACATGCTCCTTGCAGCGGCACTGCCCCGCAATCAGGCCCCTGGCTGGGTCATCTGCACTGTCACACAGCCCACCATCCAGAGAACCCTCAGGGTCACAGTCACAGGCTGGGGAGACAGGCAGGGTCAGCAGAAAGGCAGGGTCAGCACCATGAGCACCAAAGCACCACCCTGCACAGCCTGTCCCATACGGACCTCGGCACACCGCGGGGTCCCTCAGGTCCTTGGTGGGGTCCTTGTAGTAGAAGGGCTTGCAGAGGTGACAGCGACGGCCCATGGTGTTGTGCTGGCAACCATCACACACAGCCCCACTGGTGTTTCCCGTGGCCAGGAATACGGCCATATCAAAGTGGCACCGCCGTGAGTGCTCGTTACAGTCACAGCCTGCAGGGACAGCACGCGGCACGGCTTGCAGCACCAGACTCCACACCCAGCAGGCAGCACCCCCGGTGCCAAACCTCCCCTGCCTGGGCTCTTCTTGCTCTGATATGCAGCACTACAACCCCAAACCTCCCCAAAGTACAGGCTGCAGCACCCCAAACACCCCCAGCCAGTCTGCATGATGCCAGTCACCACCAAACTCCATCCCACGGTAGAGAACCACAAAAACCCCTGGCACGGCACAACCTGACAGCCCTGGCACCAGGATCACTGTGCCAGGAGCTGGCACCAGCAGAGGCACTCACGGCGACAGGCGTTGGTGCTGGAGCCCTCGGCCGGGCGCCAGGGCAGATCTTGGTAGAAGTCCTCACAACGCTCGCAGTTCAGCCCCTGCGTGTGGTGTTTGCAGACACAGCGCCCGTGCACCTGCCGGGATGCCACGGTAAGAGGCAGCAGGACTAGGCAGCACAGCTACCCAGCTCCAGCAGGGCACACAGGCCTGGCTTGCCCTACCATGCCATCGGTGGTAGCGGGAGCCCCACTGAGCGGGGCGCACTCAGAAGCATGCCCGTAGCAGAAGCAGTTCCCACGCATCACCAGCTCGTAGAGCGCATAGTAATACTTCTCCCGGATCTCCCGCCTTGAGTCCAGCAGGTTGTCCCCCAGCGTGTGCAGCTTGGTCAGGTTCACACGCAGGTTGGTGACACGCAACAAGTCTAGAGCAGGAAGAGACCCCTGTTGGCACAGGGTGGCTGGGCACGTCTATGCACAGCTCACCTCTGCGGGGCACAGTTGGGCTGGACTGTGCATGGCACAGGAGGCTGTGAGTGGTTCAGAGGAGCTGGGCATGGCTCTGCTCTGCTAGGTACGGCTGGGATGGGCTGTGCACGGCACAGGGCATCCATGCAGGGCTGCACGATGTCAGACTAGTCTGTTGTGGTTTTCTATATCACACAGTATTGGCCCAGGGCTGTGCATGGTTTGGCTCACAGGCACGTGGTTGCACATGGCCAGGCTGGGCTGTACATAGCTATGGGGGTTCACCTCCCACACACATAGCTGTGCACAGTATGGCTGTCCGTGGGCTGGGCTCTGCACTCCCACAGCAGAGGCAGCCTGAGACCCCACCAGTGCAGAACAACACCCTTGGCACAGCACCTTTACATGTCTCAGGGCACTCACCATTGGGGGCTGTGCCCAGGAGATGGGCACAGCCTGGGGGCCCTGGGAAGACAGAATGGCTTCCCCAGAACTGCTGTTTCCCAGTAGCCCTGCCCTGCAGATTCCTCCCCTCCTGCTCCCAGTCTAAATTTAGCCTTGGGTGATTAACCCACTGTGTCCTGTGCCCAGCCTGATTCCCCATCTTGAATCACAGCTGGTGTTGGGCTCAGCCCTGGCACAGCCATCCTCCTCCACCTAACCCAATGCAGCCTGACCTTTAGCTGCTCTCACAGGGCAGGGTGCAGAGGAGCCCAAGACCCCGCAGACTGGATCAGGTCCTGACCCCTGTGTAGGGCCCAGAGCAGGGAGAGAGCAGCCAAAATAGCTACACCCAAAATAGAGCAGCCAAACAGGAGCCCAGATGGCTGGCAACTCACTTTGGATGGCAGGGCTGTAGGGGTCCCGGATGGGGATGGCAGGATCCAGTACCCGGTATATGACCTGGAAGGGACAGCAAGGTGATGACAGCAGTGCAGGGGATCCCCTGACTCTCCCAGGACACTACTAGGGCCTCACCTCCCCCTCAGTGGAGGGCTCGATGTCAGAGTAACGGGACTCGCAGACGACATCATCAATGCGGCGCGGGGGCCCATGGGGGACGTGAGGAAAAGAGGCAGCACAGTCGTAGGCGAAGTAGCGATACACTTTCCAGGTGTGCCCAAAGTCAGCTGAGCGCTCCACCAGCATGGCCGCAGGGCGGAAGGTCTGCGAGACACCCAGGTGGGACAGGAGCTAGCCCCACAGTCCCTGAGGGTGTGTTCCATCCTGTCCCGTCCCAGCCTGGGTACCCACACGCTGGGACCCACCTTGAAGGTCATGATGAGATGGGTGAAGTGGAACTCGGCCTCCAGGTCCAGCTGGATGCTGACGTGCTCCACACCTGGGGATGACAAGTGTGACAAGTGGAACCACCCGCTCACAGGTCCCGGGGGCTCGTCTCCCTCAGCCGGCAGTGGTCCAGGGGCGCGGCCGCGGCCACAGGCTGAGTCACACTTCCTCAGTGTGGGAGGAAGGGAAGGAGAGCCCCCCGGGACAGGACAGGATGCCCCACACCCCCACCCACTGCTCACCATTCTCCGACTGCCACCAGGCTTTCTTGGGGCGGGGGGCAAAGCTGGTGACCACATTCTCGATGCGGTGACTGTTGGTGTTGGTGCGGGCATCGTAGGGCCGCCGCGAGTCACAGATGAAGCACTTTTTCTCTTCCTGCGAGTTGGGAGGTTCAATGATGCGGGTCCCCAACCCTATCCCGTGCCCCTCACCCTCGTCCAGTTCCCTCAGGCCCCGTCCCACTCACCTGGAGGTGGCTGACGATGCAGTAGGGCTGGGGCCGGC
>JANPWX010019117.1:38726-64489 GCA_024734555.1 Trochalopteron elliotii
CGCCCTTCCCACCGGCCAGCAGCGACAGCAGCAGGAGGACGGCGGGGCTCCGCTTCGCCGGGCTCCGCATCGCGGGGCGCGACGGGGCGAGACGGGACGGAAAGGGGCGCAAAGGGGGCGCTCGGCAGGTGCCCGTCGGTCCCGTCCCGTCCTGTCCTGACCCACCGGTTCCCCTTCTCGTTCCCGTTCCCAGTCCCTTCCCCGTCCCCTTCCCGGTCCCCTCCCGGCCCCTCCGAACTGGCGGCAGGCGCAGCGCTCGGGGCTGCGCGGAAAGCGCGGGGCGGATCCCGGCTGGAGCGGGGGAGCGGGCCGGCCGAGAGAGGCGGGAGGAGGCCGGAGCAGGCCAGGCAGAAGGCATCGGACACAGACACACAACAGTTTAGGGCTTTATTTGCATGCGCGTCCGCACTAAAGGCACCTGCAGAGTTGACGGGACTCCCGGGCTCGGGGACCTGCGGGGCGGCGGGGCAGGACCGGTCCCCGGTCCCGCCAGTGGTCCCTAGCAGGTGGCGTAAGCATTGGCCCTCTCCCGGATCTCCTGCAACAGCCCGGTGACCTGTTGCTCTAAAGCCTGCAGTCGTGTCACCTTTGCCGCCATCGTCCGTTCATTGGCCCCAAAGCGCTGCTCCAGGTCTGTGAGACGGGCAACATGGTCACAGTGAAGCCTCCGTCACCATCGGGACACCCAGTGGGAATGAGCACAGGGGGACACCGGGAGATGTGTAGGGAGGTGGCAGGAAATGTACCTCACCATGTGCTCCCCCTCACCTTCCAGCTTCCTCTTGCTGTTGCTGGCCTTATCCAGGAGGTCTTGGGCCTCTGCCAGCAGCTGTGACACACGCTGTAGGGCCCCACCAGACACCCTGTCCAGCATGCCCACCTGATTCTTCAGCACCACGTAACGCTGTGTTACCTGTACCAGGTCCTGGTGGCAGAAGGGCATGGTGAGGCTGAGCACCCGCAGCACCTGGTACCTCCTTGGTGCCATGCATAACCAGGCAGGGATGGAGCTCACCTGGCTAAGCGTCCCCGAGGTGGTGGTGGCCTGCTGTGCCGTGTCCTTGGCTTGCTGGGCCATGTGGTGAGCATCCCGGCCACGCTCCTGCAGGGCGGTGATGCGCTGTGCCAGTTCCCGCAGCCGCCGCTGCGCCTGTGACTCCTTCCTGTCCAGCACCTGGAGCCTGCGCTCCGCCTGGCAGGTATGGACACAGGCTGCAGCAGGCACAGCAACCACACCATGCCAGTGGTGCCAGCCCCACTGCCCTGGCACCTCCCCAATGCCAGACATATCTCCCCAGTGCCAGCCTCCCTAACCATGGTGTGCCCAAGGCATCAGTCTTGTTCTCCACAGCACTGATCCCATTTCTCGCAGCGATACCAGCTCCACTCCCCAGCCCATGCCCCTCACCTCCCTGGCTCTGTTCTCGGCCACCTGGATGGCATCCCTGGCACTCTGCAGAGTGCTCCCTGCTGTCATCGCCTGTGTCCGTGCCACCTCCAGTGCCTGCTGTGTCCCTGCCAGCTCATCCCTTATGCCTTCTGCTCGCTCCCTGCAGCAATACAGGCAACTCCAGCCCCTGCCAATGCAGGGGGACTGACCCTATCCTCTGCCTGCCCCAGCATGCCCCCACCACTTGCCTGGCTTCCTGTCCCTGTGCCAGCAGATCCCGTGCCAAAGCCAGCCCCTCTGCTGTGCTGTTGACAACTGCATCCACCCCCTTCAGCTGGCTGATGCACTCCTGTATCTCCCTCCGCAGTTTCTGGGTCTGTTCAGGGCTGCTGGGCAGGGAGATGTTCAGCACCTGCTGGGCCACCAGCTCGATGCTGCCTGGGTCAGCTCCCTCCTCTGTGGGGACAGAGGAGCAGGGTGGGCTCACAGTGGGCTCGCTGAGTGCTGTCATGACCATGTCAGTGCCCACCCAGTGCTGGCACTACCTGCCAGGAAGGCCTTGATCCGGCGGATGAAGTCCCGCAGCTGGGCCGTCGCCTTCTCTGCACGGCTGCGGGCGGCCTGAGAGCGCTCCAGTGTCTCCTCTGCCCAGCTGCGTGCCCCCTGCGCCAGCTCCTGCACCTCCTGCATCTGAGGAGCACCTGGCTGAGCAGGGGGCAGAGGGCAGCCCCGGGAGGGGGCATTGGGGGTGAGCAGGGGGTACAAGGGGACCAGATGGAAGCCTGCAAAGGAGCATGGAAAGGGGGTGCAAGGAGACAGAGGGTATAGCAGTGGCCCAGGGGGGCACACACACAAGTGGCACAAAGGGCATCTCTGAGGGGCATATGAGGCACATACTGAGCTGACATGCTTGGGGGCATGGAAAGGGAAAAAACCAGGACATAGGAGGGGGTCATGCAAAGTGACATGGAAAGAGCACAAACAGGACATGCAAAGGCAACACAAGGGGACTCCAGAAAGTGCCATGGAGCAACCACCCCTACCTTCTGTGCCACAACACTCAGCTGCTCTAATGCCACCTCCAGCTGCTGTGAGGTATTATGGGCACTACTCAGGGCTCGAGCTGAGATAGGCAGTGCCCCTGCACACCCAGTGCCACCGCAATGCCTTGTCCCCGCGCTGTCTCGGCACAAGGCTCCTCCGCAAGATGCGTTCTTGCAGCTCCGGTCTCCAGGTGCCCCACAAATCTGTGAAGATGCCAATGGCTGAAATGGCAGCTCAGCACTACATGGGGGGTGATGCCTGTGCTGCTTCTCCCAGTCCTGCTCTCACCTTCTCATTGATCCTGGCAATGTTGAGTCCCATCACCCGCTTTTGTGCCTCCCGCAAGGATTTCCGGGCTGCGGCTGCGCCACGGCGAAAAGTATCGCCCCGCTGCCGCAGCGCCCGCTCAGCTGCCTGCTGCGTCATCTGCACCCTACTCAGCTCACCAGCTGTGCCATTGGCCACTACCTCTGCCCACCGCGAGGCCTCCGCTGATGCCAGGATGCTGCGGTAAGACTCTGCGGGTGCAGGTGTCAGGGTTTGGCCAGGACAGCCGCCACCAAACCCAAACTTTGCTGGTTGCTCTTACCACTGTATCCGGCTGCAGCTACAGTGCCGAGAAGCATTTGAAGGTGGGAGGTGGTTCGGTTGAGACCTCCCAGCTCACGGCTCAGCTCAGCCAGCCGGCCATGGTGCCGCATATCCACCTGTGCCAGGTGATCTAGCCGCTGCTCCAACTCTTGGAGGTGCTTCCAGAAGTTGTCCAGCTCCATCCTTTGGGTAGGAAGGGGGGCTTCAAACTTTCGGGGGGGACAAGAGGGGCTCCCTCCACCCTAGCCCTACATGCACACTTGCCTGGTGCCATCCAGCTGCCTGGACAGTCCATCGAGGAGGGGACCACCAGGGCTGTCCTCCTCTGCCAGCAGCCGTTCCACACGCCCCAGAGCCTCCTCCAGCTCCCGCAGGCGACGGGGGCTGAGCGGGAGTGTGGATCCCCCCTCCCTCAGTGCCTGCACCTGTGCCCTAAGGTGCTGCAGCCCTTCCCGCAGGCTGCCCACGGCCAGGTCCCAGCGCCCAAAGCAAGGGTGGCAGGGGGAGCAGTGGGGGAAGGGCTCCTGGTAGCCCCGCTGGCAGCGGTCACAGCGCAGCCCCCCGAATCCCAGGCGGCACCGGCACTGCCCGTTGTCCTGCTCGCACTGTGGGCTCTCAGCACCCAGCAGCTCACACTCACAGGCTGCAGAGAGAGTTGGTGGTGTGTTCCAGACTTCCCATGGAGCCCCATGCCCCCAGACAGCTACCATGTCCCAGCATCCCACCATATTCCCCTGTGTCTCCAGAATCCAATCTATCCCCAGCATCTTCCATTTTCCCTACTGTTTCACCAAGTACTCTGAGTCCCCTGAGTCCTGCATGTCCCCAGAGACACACCATGTCCTCAATGTTCCCCCATGTCCCCAGCATCCCACTGTTTGCCCAAGGTCTGCCAAACCCACAGTGTTCCGCCACGTTCCCAAGATCTCTGGAGTCCCTTGTGTCCCCAGTGTCCCACTGTCTCCTTAGTGTCCCATGTTCAGAGTCTCTCACCAGGTCCCCAGGGCTCCCATTTCCCTAGAGTCTAACCATGCACCCAGAGTCCCCCCACACCCCCTGTTCCCAGAGCCCCTGCTCCCCCAGTCCCTGGGATGTGCTCCCACCTCGGCACTCCTGCTCAGGGTCTCCCCAGTGGTGCTCCTGGCACTGGGAACAGACACGACCCCCGAAGCCAGGCCGGCACTGGCACTGCCCCGTCACCTGCAGTGAGAGTGCCATGCTTACTGTGCAGCTCAGTGTGCCCCAGGAGGGCAGTGGCACCGTAGCAGGGTGCCAGGGGACTCACTGTGTCACAGGCAGGGTGCAGGGCATGTGTGGGGTGGCAGCCACAGGGCTCACAGCCCCTTGGCCCCCCCAGGTTCCAGAAGTGGGGTGCACAGCGATCACAGCTCTTGCCCACAACGTTGGACCGGCAGGCACAGGCTCCTGTGCCACGGTCACAATTGCAGGTGCCATTGGTGCAGTGGGAGGCCAGTGTACCCCGTGGGTCACAGCCACAGCCTGCAGGAGGGTGGGTGGCCATATGGGGCTTAGCCTATACCTGCTGCCCAGGCAGCGTGCTGCTGGCCCCAGAATCCCAAATCTGCCTGACCTCAGTGCCCCCCAGTCTGCCTGACCTCCAACCCTTGAACAGACCCAACACCCCTGATCCCAACACCCCCACCAATCCCCATCTCTGTTCCCTGCCCAGCCCCAACATAGGCACAGTCCTATGCCCCTGCTAACAGCTCCAAATCTCTCCTGACCCTGAACCCTAGTCCCATAACACCCTAAAATTCTCCCTGACCCAACCCCAATCACCCCACACCCAACGACAGCCCCACACCTCATCCTTGCCTTGAGCTCCTGCCTCACTTCAGCCTCCCCATCCCAAACCCCCGTGCAGCCCCAGCCCCGTAGAGCCCCCTGCCCCGCTCACGCCGGCAGCTGCGCTGCAGGGCATTGCCGTAGTATCCAGGCTGACACTGGGCACAGCGTGGCCCAGCGGTGTGGTACAGGCAGCGCAGGCACTGTCCCGTGCGGGAGTCGCAGCCCTCGGGGTCGCTGGCGTCAATGTTGTTGTTGCACTGGCAGGGCCGGCACTCCCCCCCCTCCATCTCCGGAGCCCCAAAGTAACCAGGGGAGCAGAGGTCACAGCGGGGACCTGCAGAGAGGGGGGCTATAGGTGCTGGAGTCCCGCAGCCCCAGTGCAGGGGGTCCCTGCTGCACTGTGCCTGCTCTGCCCCTCACCCGCGTATCCAGGGGCACAGACGCAGACGATGTGGTGTGTCTCATCATCGGCATGGCAGGTGCTCCCGTGGTAATGCCGTGTGCCAGGGTAGCCGGGGCAGGGGCAGGGCCGGCACTGCTGCCCCGAGCCCAGCACAGGGTTCCCATAGTAACCGTCCTGGCACCTGAAAGGACAAAGGGGGGACCCAATGGGTCCCTCCCATCCATGATAAACCATCTCACCATCCCATCTCATTCCATTGCATCCCATACCATCATGTCTCACCCTATCCTAACCAACTGTATCCATCCCATCCCATCCTATTCTACTCCATCCCATCACATCCATGCCACCCCATCCCATCCCACCATTCCAACATATCTCATACCATCATACCTCATCCTGTCCTACCCCATCGTATCTATCCCATCCTACGCCACTCCACACCATACCATCCCCTCCTCTTGCTCACCTCTCACAATGCCGCCCGCTGGTATGGTCGCGGCAGCGCAGGCAGGTGCCCGTCCGGGGGTCGCACTCCTCGGCGTGCCCGTTGCACTGGCAGGGCCGGCAGGCAGGGAAGCCCCAGTGGCCAGGCTGGCACTGGTCACACTGCCGGCCCACAGTGCCGGGCTGGCACCGGCACTGCCCGCTCACCTTGTCACACAGCTGGGACACTGAGCCCTCTGGGGAGCAGGTGCAGGCTGCAGGGTGGCACAACTCAGGTCAGGCACATGGATGCAGGGACACAGGGATGGACAGACAGACAGGCAGGGGACCAGCACCCAGAACATGCTCACTCCACGGGCTGTGGCAGAGAAGGGCTCATAGGAACACACAAGTCCACAAGAACACGGGTGGACAGACAGACAAGTGAGTGCAAGACAGCACAATGCTCACAGGGGGCTCATGTGGATGGATGGATGGATGGATGGATGGATGGATGGATGGATGGATGGATGGATGGATGGATGGATGGATGGATGGATGGATAACTGTGACTGAACCCACAGGCTGCAGGACAGCAGGGCTGAGATGGACACATGCACAGACAGATGGACAGACAAGTGAACAGGGCAGTGAAGAGGGCGCTGATAGCTGGACAGACAGACAGAAGAGACAGCGATTTCTGGCAGATGAAGACTCCTCTACTCACGGCTGCATCCCAGGGGCCCAAAGCCATAGCTGCCTGGGGCACAGTGGTCGCAGCGTCGGCCGATGACGTGGGGCTTGCACTCGCACTGCCCACCCTGTACCTGGCACTCGCTGCTGCGGGAGCCCTGTGGGTCGCACTGGCAGGCTGTGGGAGCAGGACCAGCATGGGGCCAGGGCCACCTTATCTGCACCTGCCCACACCTGCCCATGCCTGCCCCCCCCTGCCCACGCCCTGCCACTGCTCTTCTGCCCACCATGCCATGGGCATGGGCAAAACCTGACCCACTGCCCCGGGCAGGGCTCCACCCCTGCCCACTCATCAGTGCCATCCCTGCAGGCTGCCCACTCACGCAGTGCCCCGCCATGCATCAGAGCGGAGACGCTGCAGACCAGGCGGGCACAGGCCTGGGCCAGGGGATGAGGGGGGGCCATGCGAAACACCTCCAGGCACTGGTACCGCTCCAGCTCCTCCTGGCGCGCTGCTGCCTCTGCCCCATGGAACCCAGGCAACTCTGACACCCGTGGCAGGAGCACCAACTGTGGGGAGGGAAGAGGAGATGGGGCTGGGGAGCATAGCCAGCCTCCACTGTGAGATCTACCACTACGCTGGATGCATGTGCTCCAGGACAGTCCAAATGCTGCTGGCATCAACTACCCCAGCTCCATCAACAGCCCCAGCTCCACTGACATCCCCAACCCCATCAATATTCCCATAATTTGCCATCCCCAGACGCCTCCTTATCCCCTTCCATGCTGACATCCCTATGCCAACCCCAACTCTAAGTCCCCAGTCTCATTGATATCCCCTTCACCATCAACATCTTCTTCTCCTTCCCCACTCCCATCCCCCATCCCATTCCTATCCTCATCTCATCCCCATCTCCTCGTCCTATCTTATCTCCATCCCGACCCCACATACATCCCCAGAGGGGGGTTACTTCCCACTCCAGCCTGTGGTTCCCCATCCCTACCCATGACACCACCCCTGCCAAGCCTCAGGCATAAGGTGCAGTGGGACTCCCCCTCACCGAGTCGATGAGGATGAAGGCACCAGGGTGGCGCTGGGTGACACCAGCCCGCTGAAGCCGCATGGTCACCTCATAAGGGGTGCTAGGCTCAAAGCAGAAGGGCCGAGACAGCAGCACATACCTGTACAGAGTCAGGTGTTGGGGCATGGGCACAGCAGGGCCATGGAGACAGCGAAAGGATAGCAGCAGGACCCAACCACCTCCCTCGTTCCCATCCCCAGCCCACCCCAGCCCATCCCATTGCACCTCTGGCTGTGGGGCAGAATCTCACGGTACATCTGCTCAAAGGGCAGCAGGTTCCCACAGCGAGAGCTGGTGGGCAGCACCCGGGAGCTGACACTGACCACGGCCTCCCAGTCCTCGGCTGACTGTGGCAACAGGCAAGGCAGTGTCAGGGCTGTGATGTGCCATACACGTCGTGGCCATGATTGTGGCTGTGCTCACCTCAGGCTCATAGCGCAGCAGCAGCTCGTAGTCCATGGGGTAGGGCACATTGTCCACACGGAAGGTCAGGCCAGCCCCGTCCCGCACCCGGGCGAACCCCAAGCCCGTCCAGGTCACCATGCGCCCGGCGCTGTCCCGCACCACCTCCTCCACATCCAGCTGGGCAGGGCACCGGCAGAGTTTAGCCCTGGCTCTACCCTCGGCCACCTCTGCCCTGCGGTGCCTCACTGTGCCCTCTCTTACCAGCCCAGGGCTCACCTTGGGGGGCTGCTGGCGGCTGCGGCGCGAGGGGACAGGGGGCTGGGGAGCACGGGAGGAGCTGCGCTGATGCCGTGAGCGTCCCTTCCGCCCCACCGGCTCCCTGGTGTCATACTCCAGGCAGTCCTGGGACACCTCCACCCGAACAGCACCCTGCACGGACGGGGTCAGGGGATGGTGGCCATGCACAGGGACAGCTGTGCACAAGGACAGCAATGCACAGGACATGGTAACAGCCACATGCAGGACAGGGTGACAGCCATGCATAGAGCACAGCAGCAGCTATGCATGGAGCATGGTGCACATTGGCAGCCATGCACAAGCTCAGGGACCCCCAAGAGGACTCACCGGAAGCTGAGGGTCACTGTGGCCATGGCCGGTGGCCTGCTCGGCCTCATAGGTGTAGTAGTCGAGAGGGGCGCAGAAGAAGCCGGGTTGTACCTGGTCACACTGCCGCCCCATGATGTGGGGACGGCAGGGACATGCGCCATCCTCCATAGAGCACCTGCAGGTGACCATCCTGTCCCTTCATCTGTCCTTCTGTCTGTGTCTTCATCCATCCCTGCTTCCATCTCTGTCCCTATCCCTCCATCTCTGGGGATAGAGATCTCTCCCTTTCTCCCTCTGTCCCAGCCCCCATATCTCCCCAGCCTTGTCCCCATCCCTTCCTCCCCCCATGTGTGACCCCCACCCCTGCTCCTCCAGGTGCTGTGCTGGGCCCCACCGGTTGTTGTAGGCTCCCCCGAAGTCACATGCGCAGGGCCGGCAGCCCCCCAAGTCGTAGCTCAGACCCCAGAACTCAGGCTGCAGTGAGAAGGGGACATGTAGGGCAGGTGTGGGACCAACTCAGCCCTGGGGGCTGCCATGGGGTTGAGGACAGTCAGGCCCACAGGCACGGTGTGGGGCAGGCCGGGGCACTCACCACACACTGGCTGCAGGAGCGCCCAGACACGAAGCGTTTGCAGTAGCAGTCCCCACTGATGGGGTCACACGGGGAGCTGCCCGCCACAGTACCCCGTGGGTCACACCTGCATGCTGCCCCCAGACATGCACATGTGAGGGAATGCCAGTAGGACCACAGCCCGCATGCTTCATGGCCCTCCTTCCCTACCCCATATCCATCCATCTTCATCCCTTCCATCCCAATCCCATATCCATCCGTCTTCATCCCTTCCACCCCCATCCCTCCATCACCACCCCTCCATCCATTCTCATACAACTATGCCACATGGCTCCATCCTACATCCTTCCATCTCCATTCCTCTATCCCAGATCTTTCCATCCTCATCCCTCCATCACCATACCTCTACCTCCATCCCTCCATCCTCATCCATCCCATCCCCATTCCCCCATCAACATCCCTTCATTCTCCATCCCTCCGACTTCATCCCTTCATCCCTACCCCTCCATCACTCCCCCATCCCCATCCCCATCCCTTCTCCCATGCCATCCCTGGCTCCCAGCTCACGCTGGCAGCCCTGTGGGTCGCCGTGGCTGAGGCCATAGGCGCCGTGCCGGCAGCGGTCACAGCGGGGACCGGCCACATTCTCCTTGCAGCGGCACTGCCCCGCAATCATGCCCAGCACCACGTCCGTGTGCCCGTCACAGGCACCTCCATCCAGAGAGCCTGCCGGGTCACAGTCGCATGCTGACAAGAGAAAGGATCATGAGGAGTTCTGGCTGCTGGCATCAGGAGCTGTGAGGCTGGGGCAGGTGACACCAGGGAGCCACAGGGCTGGGACAAGCCATGGGGCTGGGGTCCCAGGACACTCACGGGCACAGGCAGTGGGGGACCGGATGTCGGAGCGAGGGTGCCGGTAGTAGAAGGGCTTGCAGAGGTGGCAGTGGCGGCCCATGGTGTTGTGCTGGCAGCCATCACACACAGCCCCACTGGTGTTTCCCGTGGCCAGGAACACGGCCATGTCAAAGTGGCACTGCCGTGAGTGCTCGTTACAGTCACAGCCTGCAAGGGACAGCATGCGGCACGGCTTGCAGCACCAGACCCCACACCCAGCAGGCAGCACCCCCGGTGCCAAACCTCCCCTGCCTGGGCTCTCTTTGCTCTGATATGTAGCGCCACAACTCCAAACCTCCCCAAAGTACAGGCTGCAGCACCCCAAAACCCCTGGCATGGCACAACCTGACAGCCCTGGCACTCACGGCGACAGGCGTTGGTGCTGGAGCCCTCAGCCGGGCGCCAGGGCAGATCTTGGTAGAAGTCCTCACAGCGCTCGCAGTTCAGCCCCTGCGTGTGGTGCTCGCAGACACAGCGCCCATGGATCTGGGGGGAGCACCCAGCTCAGTGAGGCTGCCAGGTCCCCACTGGGCACCGTGCCATGCTGGTGGGTGCATGCGCCTCACCATGCCAGGGACAGAGGGTGTTGGGGCACCCGGTGCTGGGGCACAGTGTGCAGCGTGGCCATGGCAGAAGCAGCTCCCGCGCAGCACCAGTTCATCCACAGCATAGTAGTACTTGTGCAGCACCTCCCGCCGTGAGTCCAGCAGGTTGTCCCCCAGTGTGTGCAGCTTGGTGAGGTTCACCCGCAGGTTGGTGACACGAAGCAGGTCTGGGGGTGTGTCACTGTTAGGACATGCCCTGACGCCAGCCAACCCCGCATCCCCGGCCACATACCCTGGATGTCTGGGCTGTAGGGATCTGCTACAGGGATGGAGGGGTCCAGCACCTTGAAGATAACCTGTGAGAAGGAAGGAATGGGTGATCCCATTTCACGCAGACCCCTGGCCCTGCTCTGCACCACCCTATCCCCACGCACCTCCCCATTGCTGGAGGGCTCGATCTCAGAGTAGCGCTGGTCACATAGCACCTCATCCACGAGCCCTGAGGGGTGGTTGGGGATTCCAGGGAAGAGCTTGGAGCAGTTATAGGCGAAGTAGCGATACACTTTCCAGGTCTGCCCAAAGTCGGCTGAGCGCTCCACCAGCATGGCCGCAGGGCGGAAGGTCTGCAGGACACCCAGATGGGGTGGGGCCCAGACCCACAGCCCCTCCAGATCCATCCTGTCCCATTCCATTCCATCCCAGGCATCCATGTGCCAGGACCCACTTTAAACTTCATGATGAGGTGGGTGAAGTGGAACTCGCTCTCCAGGTCCAGGCGGATACTGACATGCTCCACACCTGGCAGACAGAGATAGAGATGGCTGAGGCTGGGGAAGACCCCCATGGCGACGCAGCCCCACAACACATGCACGTGGGGCAACCCCACTGCCACCCTGACCTCACCATTCTCTGACTGCCACCAGGTCCGTTGGTCATGGGGGCTGCTCAGGTAGATGACATTCTCAATGCGGTGGCTCTCAGGTAGGGATGGGTCACGTGAGTCACAGGTGAAACATTTCTCCGAGTCCTGTGCCAGGGAGTGGCACCATCAGGGATAGGTGACTGTAGGCTGCACTGGTGCCTGGCTTTGTGGGTCCATGCCAGAGCCATTCTGGGGCTGGGTGGGCTCACCTGGAGGTGACTGACGATGCAGTACTCCTGGGGCCTGTCCAGCCCACAGGTGGAGGTGGCACTCAGGCGGGTGGCTCGCCCCACCAGCAGGTTCCCAGTGGCTGGGTAGCAGCTGCCGCGAGCGCAGCCATGGCTCAGGTCAGGCTCCTGCCAACCCCCTGCCACCAGTCCCCCCGCTGCAGAGAGCATATGGGCATGGGCTGGGGGCTGCACTGGGGCACCTGGACATCCCCCGCTCCCCCATGCACCCACCCCACCCCCAGCCGTCCCATCCCGTCCCATCCCTGCATCCCAACCCACTGATGCAGCACGAAGCTCCATGATCCGGAAAGGTGCTGGCAGCAGCGCCGCGGCCTCGTGACCAGGGGCAGGGAGCGGGGTGAGTGGGGGGCTGGGCTGCCCGTGCTCCTGGGGGCCCGGGCAGCCCCAGGGTGCTGAGAAGTGCCGCAGGGAGTCGGGAG
Source organism: Trochalopteron elliotii (assembly GCA_024734555.1). NCBI lineage: Eukaryota > Metazoa > Chordata > Aves > Passeriformes > Leiothrichidae > Trochalopteron > Trochalopteron elliotii. The sequence continues at coordinate 50,778 of JANPWX010019117.1, forward strand.
CCAGGTCAGGCGCTTGCTAATCCCAACAGGGCTTAGTGCAGCCTGGATTCCCCGCTGGGTTTTGTGGCAGTCAGGCCATGGCCGCTGCCAGGCAGGGAGCATCGCCATTGCCACCACCTCTGCTGCCCAGCACCCTCCACCCAGACTGGCATCCCTGAACCAGCACAGCTCCCAGCACTGTGGGTATGCAGGGTGCCCCCGAGGCCAACGCTTACCCAGGAGGAGAGCAAGCGCCACGAGGTCCATGGGCAGCCACGGGATCTGCCTGGTGGAACATGGAGATGGCACTGCGGTAGGGTATAGGGTATGGCATGGGGTGCAGGGCAGCTGGTCCCTGTCTTCTCCTGGCTCTAGCACGACCGTGCAGTCCAGGATGCACCCCCCCGCACTGGAATGATGTTTCCGGGGACAACACAAGGAATCAAGGTCAGCTGGGGCAGTTGGGTCTGAAAGTGCCCCAGGATGACATGCAGTGCCCACCTGAGCAGTTTTGGGGGACTGTCACACACACAGGCACACAGCCATGCTATGCCCCACCAGAACCGGCACGAACTGTGCCATGCCCCATCCTGCCTGGCTCAGAATGGATCTATCCTTTTCAGAGTCACTAGTGTCCCTCGGGGGGTACCAGCACCGGGCCAGGGCCAGCCTGGGAGGGGAGCCAGGAATGCCGGAGCCGGCTGGGCAAGGGCGTCCCTGACTCTGGCCGGGGTCCCGCTGTTAAATTTAGGTTGGAGCTGCCTTTTGTGTTTCCCTCTCTCCCGGTACTTCCCGCTCCCAGCCTTGCAAGTGCTGGATCAAAGCCTGGTCCCGGCTCTGCCCAAACACATCTCTCCTGTCCCCCGCATGGAGCCAGCCCAGGACAGGGGGGCTCGGGGCGGCGGGGGGAACCGCGACTCTGTCCTGGCACCCGCCCCGCTCGAAGCCATGCCAGGGCGATAGGCAAGGTGGTGCAGAGCCACGTGCTGGCACGAGGGCCCCCGAGCCCCGCGAACCCCCTGTACCTGGCGTCCTGCGGCGTCCGGCGGGACCAAGGCCAGGGGCGAGGGCGGCGTGGGACTCGCTGCCCCTGGGCTGGGCGCGCAGAAATGAGCCGGGGCAAGGGCAGCGATGGGATGGCGGCTGGTGGCCCCCCTTCCCCGTGTACGATTCTTATTCAAATGGGCTGCCCGCTGAAAGGGACGGCGGTCTCCAGGCTACGGGAATGTCACTGCCGATTCCTTCTGCCTGGAGGCCCCCGCCGCCCGCCCGCCCGCGGAGGCCAGGCCGGCCAGGCGTCGGCAGCCCGGGCACGCCCCGGCCCCCAGGCGGCACGGTGGGCCCCGCCGGCAAACAAAAGGGCGCCTCGTGGGCTGGCGAGCCAAAAGCACCGCGTTCCCTGGGCTCCCGGCACGGCGCGGCAGGAACGTGCCTGCTGCCACAGGCAGTGAGGCGTGGGGGGCGGCATGGCGGGATGGGCGCCTGATGCTCCAGGAACCGGCGGGTGCAGCTACACAGGGGTCACTGTGCACACAGCACATTCTTTGCCCCACCTGGGATTGTACCATGGCGAAGGCACCTGCACGGCGACGCTGCAGGGTGAAGCCGTACAGGGCATCTGCTCCAGTAGGAGCTCACCCGGGCACGGCCACGATGCTGCTGGATGGGAACGTCCCTCCCAAGGTACCCGTCCCTCCCCACTGCCACAGCTCCCTGGGCAAAGTCCGGCACACGTCAGCCACAGGAAACGCATGGCAGGGGTGGGGGTACCCAGCCTGTCACTGCCAAGGGACCCCGCAGCCCCTTCCTTGTGTTCTGCCTCATGCCAGTTGTCAGGACCCAGCCTGTGCCATGGGGCTGTGCCGTGTGCGAAGGGCTGTGCCATGCCCCAGAGCTATGTTGTGCCCAGGGTCTGCCCTACGGCACATCGGCTCCTACCTGTGCCCGTGGGAGCCTCGGGTGCTGGGCAGGTGGCTGGTGGCCCGGGTGAGCTGCGGAGTCGGAGGCCTGCTGGGGTCGGGCTGGACTCGGGCTGGGCTCAGCTGCTGTTCCTGGAGGAGGGCGGCCGGTGCCTGTCTCCTCCTCCGACAGCCGTGCCAGGCGAGGGGAGGGACCTACCCGCACCGAGCTTTAGCCAAGGTGAGGCAGAGGAAGGTACACGCTGGCAGTGGCCCACGTGTGACACAGCAGTGTCCTGTGCCTAGGCTGGCCGGGAGAAGGCACAGCATTTCCACAGGTCTGCTGTGCCCGGTTGTGCAGCACGTGGGGCCGTTGAGACAGGCAGCCTGGCTGGGACTCGCCCTGCACTGCACGGGCCCGTCTGTGCCTCTTCAGGGCACATCTCTAGCAGCGGTACCGGGAGCCCTGCACAGCACTGCCCCATACCCATGCCAGATGGATCCTGTTCACGCCCAGTGCTGGCACTGTGGGCACCGCCATGCCCCACTCACCCTGTGCTGGTCGGTGCTGCCTGTGATCCTCTGGACTGGCCGGGCTGGGTGCTGAGCCGGCAGCCCTGGAGCCCTGCAGGGAGCACGGCTGTGCAGCAGGGCCGGGTTCCACAGAGACCTCACTGTCACGCAGGGATAGTGCCTTTTATTAGCCGAGGCCGAAGGAAGGAAGAGGAGCTGTGTGCTCTCCACGCCAAGGCCATGCTCTGGCCACCCGCCGCCAAGCAAGGTCATGGGCAGACAAAGAAGCAGCTCTCGGCCATAGGAATGCCAAAACCCACTCCCCCAGGGACACCCTGACACAGTCAGGCATCTCAGCAGTACAAGAGATGCTGTGGGCAGTGCCCTACCAGCTCCCCATAGCCGTGCAAGGCACTTGCAAAGCCTGGAGGAGGGGCTAGGCTGTGCCCGGCGAGGCTCCAGCTGTGCAGGCTGCTGGTCAGGCACCACCACCACCTTCTGAGCTGGGAGAGCTGGCAGGAGATGAGCTGACAAAGAGCCATTAGCACTGTCCAGTGTGTCTCTAAGGGATCTTTCCAAGCAAACCTTACCTGCTCTGAGGAGATTCAAAGAGGCCTGATAAAGGCAACCGTAACAGGATCTCTGGCCTTGAAAAGCAAAGTAAAGGTGGGAGGGAAGGATCCTCAGTGTGATGTGAGGGACGAGAGCACCCATGTCCACCCATGTCCGGGCACCCTGAAGGCTGCTCTGACTTCCCATGCCAAGCTGCAATCCCCTCGTCTGCCCCAGAGCTGAATGTGTGGGGGTGGCCCGTGTCTGCTCGGGGAGATGGCCTGTCCCGGGGCAGCTCCACGGCCAGAGATCTGCCAGCAGCTCTGCCCTCCATCACCAGCGTTTCAAGGCTGCCCAGCATCCCCCCCCTCCCCCCCGCTTCCTCGAGCACCCACAGTCTCGCTTCTCCAGCACCTTTCAGCAGCGATCAGGGCACTGCTGCAGCAGCGCAGAGTCCCCCCCTCACCCATCCTCGGCAGAGCCCCCGAGCTCCAGGGGCAGCCTCTCATGCCTGGCCAGCCCTGCTTGGACTGACTTCCGTGTGCGCAGCAGGCAGCCAACACTTTCCCGAACATCCTCAGTGAGCAGAGAATTACTTAACCACTTCCCTTCTTGAGGAATGAGCTCCAGCACAGCACCAGAGCTGCTGTCTGCCCAGGGCCACAGTCCCACCACCATTAGTGCTGGGTCAGTGCACTGACAGCCCTGTGGCACAAACTGGATCCAGATCGTAAACCGTGTAACAATGGTGCTTCTGTTGAATTAGCCGGCCAGAGGATCCCGGCTGCAGACTGGGCAGATTCAGAGAGAAGCTGGAGATGGGCAGGCAGGCTGGGGCTGGCAGAGCACCTTGCCAGTACAGTGCCAGCCTGCATGTTTCTAGGAACTAACCAGGAATGCGGATTTATCCCAGTTCAGCACCAGTGACACACACCCAGGGTATTTCCCCCCCCAAACCTTAATGGAGTTTGAGTAATGCCAAACTTCCCTGGGAGAACTGGGGAGAAGAGCTGGGGGTGTCTGCAACTAAGTGTGCAACTAAGTGTGCCCCATGCAGCATGCAGCAGCTGGGCACACGGGAGACACCATTCCATGGAGCTGACACATGTCAGGGAGCAGGAGCCTAGGGAGGAGCAGTCTGTTGTAGCCCAAAGAAAAGCTGGACACATTGGGTGGTTCTGAGCACCATTTTACTGAAGGGCTGGACACCTGCTAGGACTTCATAACAAAAAGTTCACTTCATTTAAGAAAAAGGACAGTCTGGTTTTTGTCCCATTCCCTTCCAAAGAGTGGAATAATACTAACGCTGTCTTTTCACTAAGCAATGCCATTCCAAAATATACAACAGTGAGTGTGGAACAGCCCAGCTTCATATTAACATTAAATATTATTAGAACTCCAGAAACATTCTACACAAACAAATGAAACGGTAAAAAGTTCACTCGAGAACAAGATGGTCATTTGTAAAATCGTCATACAAAGTTTGTTACTCGCCCTCCTGCATGTTGCAGTTGCTGCTCCCCAGCCGTTGCTTGGGATGCCCAAACACCAGGGAATGCCAGAGCGGAGCCCGTGGCGCCGGTCTCAGCCGGAGCAGGTCGGTCATGCTGTGGTGTGGACACGGCTCTCATGGAGATGCTGGCTGGCAGAGAGCAGTGCAAGTGGCTGGGCAGTGCCCACCCACAGCCCCAGTGTCACTCAGAGCAGCTCAGGAAATGCTACTCAGGAATGCTGCACCAGAACCCAGGAGGAAGGAGGGCATATATGGTGCCTTCCCCACCATGAACAAACACCGATACTCGTTTTGTCCCAACCCAGGCCTGGGCAGTGTGGCAGAGCAGGGGCAGGAAGGGAGGTATTTCTGGGGGTAGCTTTGCAGCACCTTCTCTTTTAAAACAGCACCATGTGCCTGGCTGTGTCTGTGCAAATCACCAGACACTCAGAGGGGCTGCCTGTAGCCACAGGAACACAGGAACAGAAAAGGCTAATTAAGACAATAGGAGAGTCCCAGACGATAATAAGGCCTTTAAGGGACTCCCTAGGGAAGGTATTTCAGAGGCCACATGAGCAGCAGACTGTGAGTCCAATGAAGGATGGAAGTGAAGGGTTAGGGGAGTGCCTGGCTCCAAAAGGACTCCTGCTCCCCTGCAGCACCAGCGTCTGTGTCCTGCTGCCAGGCAGGGCAGGGGAAGCTCTGGCCAGGCAGGGGTGGAAGGAAGACAGTGCTGCAGAACGCCACAGCCTTGGCTCCTCTGTTTGCACATCTCCTGCAGCAGACACAGAAGCTGAAGGCTGTCCAGGTGCTGCTGCCATCTTTAGCTTTCCCTACTCCCAGCTTCTCGCTTTTTCACCAGATTTCCTTGGTGTTCCTAAGCAAAGGGAGGAATCTGACCTCAGCACCATGGCTTTGGAGGCAGGTGCTGGCCAACCTGCAAGTTCCAGCAGTCTCACACCTACAGACAAGCTTCATGCCACACTCAGGGATGACCTGGTGACAAAGGCTGGCCTCTCATGTCTTCTGGAACTAGATTCCTCTGAGGCACCTGGCACCTTCCTAACAGCACCCAGCTCCAGGCAGAACAGGCTGTAAGGAGAGGGAAACCCTAGTATGGTGCTCTCTAGCAGCCCAAATGTGAGGGCTCAGGAGCATCCTGGCCTGCTGTGCTCTCCACAGGTTGTGCCAGCCCACCCAGCTGGCAAAGCTGAGGGCTGCAGCACTGTCAGGAAGGTGCTAGATATCCCAAAACTGCTGTCCTCTCCAAGGGCCACCTCAGCTCGTGGAAGGCCATCCCCATCTGAGCACAGCAGCAAAGAGGCCAGTGCCATTTTGAAGACTGAAAAAGAAACTGTCAATTCCACCCAAACCAACCAGCCTGGCTGAGCAGCCAGTGCTCCACAGCTCTGCACTGACCCTGCCAACCATGGCCAAAAAAAGGATCCTCCTATGGAAACCTGCCTTCCTGCCTGGGAAGCTGCCCAGCTCGAGTCACACTGCCCAGCTGGAGCTGAGAGACAAACCTGCTCTCCATACCCAGGGATCCCTTGAGCCATGGCTAAAGGCCCAGCTCCTAGACAGGGCAGGGAACTTGGATCCAAAGGGGAAGAACTGCTGGGGTGGCTGAACCCCCCACATGCTGGCAAGTTCTGGCCATGAACACAGCACAAGTCACAATTAAAAGGGCACAAATTCTGTGCTCAATTCCAAAACTTAGAGCCTCCCACCCCCTTTTGCCACAGCTGGAGCTGGGGTGGAGAAGTGCTCCTGGTGTACCAGGGGGGCCTGGAGGACAAGCTGCAAAACATAGGCCGCTGTGGAGCAGGACCATGGAGCCACATGCACAGCCATCACCCATTTGTGCTGCCCTGCTGCCAACTCCCCTGCCATGTTCTTAGCTGGCAACTGGCTGAACTCCATGCAAAGCACCAGGCAAGGGGGGGATCTCAGCCCACTAACCCCAGCCCTGTTAGCATGAACTAGTCTGAAAGCTGTCCAGTGAGGTGAGCACTCCAGGGAGCACACGCTGAAATACCACTCGTGGCCTGCCTAGCAGGAGCAACAAATAAATCCCTTCTTATTTTGCAAAAAAAGTGCTTAAGAAATTCTGTACAAGGATTGCTATAGTAGCTGGCTCTAGGTGGGGATGCAAATAGTTTAGAAGAAGCAGCGGCAGCAACATGCTACATGGCTTGCAGGGAAGAGGCTGAGGAGAAACTTCTACAACCATAAGCAGTGGCAGATGGTGAAATCTGATCACGGTGGACATGAGCTTCAGAACATTTCTACCAATTAACATTGTGATTTCAACTGTTATCTGATGTCAGCTTCCCCTTCAGCTGCCTGCTGGACAAACTACTCTCCCCATGGACCTTGCTGATGGACATCTGAAGCATGCAGGAAGCTCAAGGACCTTGTCTGGTGGAGGGGAAGCATAAACTGCTTCTTGGCAGCTGAACAAAAGGAGAAATGATTTCCAAAAAATCAGTGGGAAGAACAGCCCTTTGACCGCTAGCCGAATCGTTTCTAGAAGTGACAGTGGCACAAATCCATGAGTTAAAAGCATTCCTAGGAGAGTCTCCAAAGCTCTTGGCTGTCACAGTGCCCAGAACAACACAGGCCAGGTTAGGCACTTGGATGAATTCAAAGTGACTAATACACAAACAGGTCTGAACAAGGTGCATACCACATGCTCAGCAGAGACCACAGCGCTCTGGGCAATGCATTTCTACAGGCCCTGCGAGTTACTGTTGCACAGATCCCTGGAAGTGTTACCCAGCTGCCAGAGAATAACACAGGATGGAAAGGACCTGTGGGCAAGACCTCTGGTTAGATCAGGTCTTAGGTGGCTCTGGTTTGATCAAACCCTTCACCTTCCCTAAATAGCAGAGAGCAGCATCCACCAGAGCCCCTCTACAGCCTTGTGCACATTAGTGTTACATGCCCAGGACACCAGGAGCATCCACACCTGGGCATGAGTCCAAGGACGGTGAAGCCAACCTGTGCCAGACTGGGGCACCCCCTCTACCAGTACTGGCTGATGGGCAGCAGTTGCTGGCATTGGCACAGAGGCTGTAAAGCCCCTCTGTAACAACCTGCAACCCTTTCAGTCAAATTCCTGGAGCACCTGCAAGAGGAAGAAGAGACAATAGGAGGGCAGAGAATGGAGGTCCAGCACAGCCCTGTCACTCAGGGCCCTGTGGTCTGTTAGAGATGTGCAGGAGAGCGGACAGAGATGGGACTGGTGATGAGCAAGTCCCTGAGCACACACCTATGGAGTGCTCACTTCCCTGGCAGGAGTCTCACTGACACAAAAGGGTTTCCAAAGCTTGTCTCTCCCTGTGGAGCAGAAAACCTTTTGCTGGTAGCCTGGGAACAACACAGGGCAAACTGTCATCACTAAACATGCAGAGAACCCAGCTCAGTGCTGGGAAAGGCATGGCAGCACTAAGGCTGGATGCTGTGCTGGATGTGTTAAGCAACAGTGCATGTCAAGTCCTTGACTGGCAGAGACCAAAGCTGTGAAAGACAAGAGGTAATGGAAAAGAGTGGGGAGGCAGGCAGCAGTGCAGCTGGGGTGAGACACACAGCGATGAAGAAGGATGTGGCCTGGAAAGTTGGCCTCAGGTGCTCAGCTTCCCGCTCAGGCTGGAGGAAAAGCGACCTCGACCTGGATTCTGCCTTGTTGATACACGTTGTTTTTCCCAGAGGAGGCCAAGTGCTCAGCTGGGAGGTCTGTGCTGCATAAGGAGGCTCCAAAGACAGCTCTCAGTGCCCTTATAAGGGTCTGGGAACAGGGGAAGCTTCTGAGCAGCCTGACAGCAATACTGCAGGCAGGAGTTCAGAGCCCTCCTCGGGAAACAGCCCAAAAGAGAAACACCAGTGCAGGACTTCCAAGACCTAGCATTTGAGAGCGTGGGAATGAGAAAGGTCTGAAGGAGTGGGAACAAAAGGAACAAAGCAATTTTTGGCCAGTTGACAGTGATGGAGAGCCCCTGTTCATCCAGCATCAGGTCAGTTCAGGGAACTCTCTGCCAGGGCATTTTAAAACACAGAAGGAGAAGAAAATATTTCCTCCTCCTCGGCAGCCAAGCAGTGGCATTCACAGGTCAGTCTCAAACACTGCAAGTTATGATCTCTGACAGCAACTCAGGTTGGACCTCCCTGGGGAGCTCATCCCTTCAGCCAATGTCTACAGAGATTACCAGCCAGACAACTGGTATTTTGAGCTGGTGAGAGAATGAGTGGATTACACTACTGCCAGAGAGATCTGAGCATACAGCGGTATACGGAGCCAGGCCCATGTCCAGCCCAATGCCTCTTCCTTTCCCCAGGACACCAGGTTGTTCCTTCCAGATGACAGCAGCAGCACTAACTGCTCCAATGAGGTGTTTCTCCTGGGATTAGTACATCCCTCCCTGTGGAGTGCAGAGGGCGCAGAGCCGTGTTCCTGTCTGACAGTGTGCCCCCAGTGCAGGGAGGTGACAGAAGCCATCTGCAGCGGTTCTGCAGTGCCTCCTGGGGACAGAAGAGCCTGCACTCCTTCCACACAGAGCTCTCACACCTGCCACACACCTTCTCGCAACATCCCTGACAGCACAGCAAGGCTACCACCCACCACAACATGGTGCCCATCTCCCCTCCTACTGCTTCATGCCCACAAACCACAGAAAGCAACTCTATGTTTAAGTGCTGGTTTATGTCTTCCCAAATTTTTTGCTTTTCTGCTTTAACTCAGGCTCAAGTACCCCACTGAGCTCTGGGACTGGCAGGATGTAGCTAATACATTCAAACACAGCCTGCGTCTCTGTCATGGTTTAACTCCAGCCAAAACCAACAGTCTTCTCCACCAGCATCTGGAATCTGCTCCTGGAGCACCCAGCAACAGCAAAGCAGTTACATGATAGTCAGGACACCACACAATTCCTGCTAACAATTCCAGCCCTTTGGCTCCAACAGTCACAGTTCCTGATCCCTAGCTGCACCTGGGGTATAGGAGAGCAGAGTAATGCTGGGTACTGAGGAGGAATCCTCTTCGGAGGCAAACCCCTACCATGAGTTCAAAATTTCTGCTACCCACAAAGGGAGGAGGCACCTAAAGATATCAGACAGACTTGCAGTCCTGTGACACTCCCCTACTGTTATGCAGAGGTAATACTGAAAACATGATTAAAACTACCAGCTGGTAATTCTCCAAATTGTTTGGCATTCTGGAGACAAACAAGTGGCTACAACTATGCTGCCTCTGAGCTGCTCAAGGGAGCTCAGGACAGACTGTCACAACACTGAACCACAAAGGAATCCTGGCACCTTTCAACAAAAGACTAGCTGAAGGGAAAGAGGAACAAAAGCTATCAAACCCAACCGCAAAGGGATGGAGGAAGTCCCACAGTTCCTGGGCCACACGCATGTATATGGATATATAGATATATAGATAATAAAGTTATAAAATTTGATCAAAATAAAACCAGTAAATGTACAGCTTGAAAAAGAGCAATATCACAGTGCATCAATGTCATGAAAAAGTCCTGTGTCCTCTCCTGCACAAGAGCACAGCCTTCCACGTTCAGGGAGTGTAGTGGGAAGTGAGGTCTCCGGCCTGCTCGGCTCAATGTTGGCCAGAGTCACCATCCCGCACTCCCAAACAGGGGTTTGGATTTCTGCAGCCAGTTCTGCACAGCAGTGGCAGACAGGCAGGAACAGCACGAGAATGGGCTGCTCTGTCTGCAGGTTAGTGGGCATATTGGCATCAGAGACACAGAGTCACTCCTAAACCTCTCTGCGCTCTGGTGCCAGGCTTGTATTTACTTACTTACAAAAGAAAGTGACAAAGTGAAGAACTCAGGGGACACTATGAGCATGGGACAAAGGTTGAATTTGGATCACAGGGGACAGGTTGACCCTAAGAATCTTCTGTGCTCTCCTCCTCACTTCATCATCAGAGGAAGAGTTGCCCACCTTGATGGTCCGGAATTTCAGCAGGTTCAAAGTGCTCTGAGCCTGTCGAGTTTTCTTTCGGACAGGAATGGTATTTGCTTTTTTCCTCTGTGGCGCTTCTTTTGCCTCTGTAGCTCTTCTCTTCTTCTGCCCAGTGTTGTCCTGGTAAGTGCCACTGTCCTTCCACTCTGTTCTTCCCACCAGAGCTTCCTTATCTTTGATTTTCAAGGTCTTGGGCTGTGGTGCTGTGGTGCAGTCCTGGGACGAGCTGCCTGTGACTCTCCCATTGAGAACTCCAGAGGCTTTGCAGGCGTTGCTCTCCTGCAGCACTCCACCCTTTGGTCCCTTCAGAAGGTTTAAAGTGCACGTGGCAGAATCTGGTGCTTTCTTAACCGAACGCTTGTACCCCTTGCCTTCGGTTATTTTAGTGCTCTTGCCTGAAGAAAACTGCCTTGGTGGACTTGAAGTCTTGAGGAGTTTAAGGTCTGAGGGAGAGATCCCAAGACGCCCTTGTGTGTACTTGGACTCCAAACAGGACGTTGTGGTTTTCAGTGGCACCAGGGCTTCCAGAACCACTGACAGTCTCATAGCTGGATATACGTCAGGATACATGCTCCTAGGGAAGCCCACTGCCGCTGCCTTGGATGTGCCAGATCCTGTCTGCTTCAAGGAGCTCAAGAGGAGATTTGTGGAATCCCCTTTGGAGACTGGCTGACTGGAGATCTCTTTCAAAGAGCTCACTGGAATGCTGGTGGGCAAAGGGGCCACTTTTGCCACTGAGTTCCTGGCTGGACTCTGAGTGGGCTCAGTGGCGCTGGCACAGTTGTGCTGTGTGTTTTCTCCTGTCTGGCTTGGTGTGACTGCCGTGCACGAGCTATACCCATACACATCCTTACTCCTCAGAATCGTGGGCTGGTAGCCCTCCTCCTTCAGCCCCTGAATGAAGGCCACTAGCTGGGTCTCTGTGTCCGAAAGGTCCTTGGACATCGGGTTGAAGACTCTGAGGGCTTCTTCCAGCACCTTCTGTCCTGCAGAGGAAATTCTTGACCAGGAATGGACAGCTTTTTCTTCCTCATTGTTCACTGCAATATTCATGGCATTAGGCAAGCAGGTGCTTCAAAAAGGTCCAAATTACTGGAAAAACAACCTTTGACACCTCAAAAGGAGAAAGAAGACAGTTAGCTTACAGAAACTGAAATTCCCCAAGTTTCTAATATGGGACCTCAAAACCATTAAGCCCAGGTGTGGCTGGTCGCAAACACTGGGTCAGATTCTGGGCTCAACCCAAGACAGAAGCATCATCAAGAAAATCCTGCCACTCATTTATCTCTGAAATAAAACTAAAACATCTCTCACAAAAATATCCTCCAACCTAAACAAAAATTTCAGGAAATCCCGTTCAATCCACCCCAAGATGAAGGACTCCAACAATTAACTCAGCAAAATCTGCAGCTTGTTTCCAGTTTCAGTTTGACCCACCTCAGTTTTGGACAAACAGATTTCATTTTCCCAGAGAAAAACGGAACCCTCATTGAACCCTTTCCCTGTGCACACAGCACGTGCAGCACCATCGAGCCATGTCAGCACTAAGAAATGCCTGAGCACTTCAACTGCATCCCAGCACCACCTTATTTCTCAGCTTCTTAACTGATGCTGCTCAAAAATTGATTGAGTCTCTGGACTTTCCTCCTGGAGACCTGGCAGCAGGGCTGGAGGCTGTTCCAGTTGTGCTTCATTGATGCTGAATGCTGTGGCAAGGCAGCACTGCTCCTTGCTGTTCCTTTGTTTGAACAACGGTCCACAACTTGCTGTCACAGCAAACTGGTGTTGATCCAAGGACACTTGCTGCCAAGTGAGGAGGAAGCAGGAAATTCAAGCAGGGTGGTATGAAGGAAACACACATCACCAGGGCCAAGTGCACAAAGGCCTGAGGGACAACACTGGGATCACACTCAGGGCACTGCGCAGCTGCCTGCCCGGCATAAAAGCATCAATTATTGCTTTCAATAAAAAATAGCCACTAAAGGGCAATCCAGGCAGAACTTGAAGGGCAGTCCAGGCAGGACTTTAGGATGCACCCAGAAGAACTCTGATCCTGGTGGCCTCACAGCTCCACAGCTGAAGACTAGACCCACAAGGCATAAAATCTTTAGCTTTATTGATACCTCTCAAAATAATAATGAAGATTCAGTTAAAAACCCTGATCAGGGAAATGCAGGAGGTGTCAGAGACAGCTTTGGAGAGAGCAGTGCACAGGCAAGAAAACTGTGATGGAGAAGTTAGCGCCTAAGCAGACAGAACAGGGAACTACTCACATCCCGTGTTCCCCCCAGAAGTCTGGTCTCACCACAGAACAGGAGCAGAGCCCGTGCTGCCGCCAGCTGCACAAGCAGAGAAGAGACACAAGCCAAGAGCAGCCACAGAAGGGAAAGCGCAGGTCAGTGGGGGAGTAAGAACCTCCACATGACAGACTAATCTCAGTCAAGTGCTCTGCAGACGTCACGGCCAAAGAGGGATTTGGAGGAGGATAATGCAGTTGTTCAGAGGCAGGCGGGGGATCTCCCACAAAGGAGGGGAAGCAGCAGGGAAGTGATCCCACAGAGTCCCAGCCAGCGTCACCAGCCAGCACTGAGAGTCACCACCTCCAAAGTGACCAAGCGGTGCCAGGCACAGGAAAACCAGAGGGGGTGTAATGTCAGTTTTGATCTGGTAGTGAGCAGGAGATCAACGAAGAAGCACAAGTAACAACATAGGCTCAACAGGCTGCAAAATGAATCATCTTCAGAACACAGCAAGCCAAGGAGCAGCTGGGACATCTGAAGGGGTGTTCTGGCTGTGACATTTAATGGGAACAGGACTTTGCAACATCCATCCGCTTGGTCCTGTTTGGTGCAGTGCCAGCTGTACTGGAGGAAACCCAGCCACGAGCAGACGCACCCCCAGACAGCCTGTCCTCCCAACACTAGGTTCCCTCATGTGACACACTACTGCTGGCCGGGGGGCTACGGGAACACAGCACTCTGGGCACGGTGCAAGTACAGCCCCGGAAGGGCGATACTAGCATGGGTTTAGAGGTCCGAGCACGGAAAGGGCTTTCCGGGTGCACCGCAGGGGGAAATCGGCTGCCGGCAGGGCCGAGACGCGGGGTTGGGGCAGCCTGTAGAGCTGGAGGCCGGTGCGCAGTCCCAAGGAGGGCTCGACGGAGCCGCCAGGTCCTCGCTCAGCCTCTCCTTTTGGGCCGCCCCTCGGCGCCGGCACTGCCCCTTCCCGAGCGCCCGTCCCTCGCTCCCGCGGCACCCTCCCCAAGGCTCGGCCGGTCGGAGGGACGCCGGGGTGGG
>JANPWX010019117.1:74466-103466 GCA_024734555.1 Trochalopteron elliotii
ACACCGGGTTGGAGGTCCTTCGCGTGGGCCACCTTCCCCGCCATGCCCACGCGGCGCGTGTACTGCAGCGCCGCGCACCGCGACGGGCAGCTCTTCGTGCTGGGCGGCTGCGGGGGCGGCGGGCGAGCCCTGGGAACTGCTGAGGTGCTCGACCTCTCAGCCCAGCGCTGGACCACGCTCCCACCGCTGCCCACGCCGCGGGCTGGCGCTGCCGCCCTCACCCTGGGCAAGCAAATCTTGGTGGTGGGCGGTGTGGATGCTGCACAGAGCCCCCTCGCCTCCGTTGAGGTCTACCACGTGGATGAGGGCAAGTGGGAGAAGAAGGCAGCATTGGCTCAGCCCTCCATGGGCATCTCAGCTGTACAGAGAGGTGAGGGATAGGCAAATGTTGTGACTCTTGCCCAAAGTTTGCTGAGCATCCTTGGAGTCTTGGCAGAACGCAGCATGCCAGGAGCCAGGGTTGGTCCCTGTATGTGATGCCCATGTCTGCTCCCTGGACAGGGATGCTGTGGCATGGACCAGGCTGGAGTGTGGTGGGCAGGGCAGAGGAGATGTCAGGACAGTGGTGGGAGCGGGCAGGGGTGCCGGCCGCACTGGAAGCAAGAGCAGGATTTGGCAGTATGGCTGTGTTGCCATGGTGTCTCCAGGGAGATGATACTGCCGAGAATAATTAGAGGATGGCCCTGTGCTCTTCTCTGTGCCTGATGGATGGGATGGAGAGGAGGGTGAGAGGGTCCCAGTGCAGTCAGAGCATTGCCAGGCTCAGGCTTGGCTATACTCACTGTCTCCCAGCTGCCCTGGAGCAGTGTCTGGCTGTGGGGCATGACAGTACTCATGCTGCCTGCCCTGGATGGCATGGGGGGACTCCAGCCCTTTGGTGGTGCCCACAGATCTCCCTGCCTCACTGCTGCCTCTTTTCCAGATGGGGTTGTCTACGCACTGGGGGGAATGGGTGCGGACACCTCTCCCCAGGCACTGGTCCGTGTCTATGAGCCGGCAAAGGACCACTGGCAGCCCCTACCCTCCATGCCCACCCCGTGTTATGGGGCCTCTGCCTTCCTGCAGGGAAACAAGATCTTCGTCCTGGGTAGGTGCTGCTGGGGCAAACCAAGTATCCCCTGTGCCTCTACCCTCCCTTTCCTCTTCTCCCAGGCCAGAGAATGACCTGCTGCACCCCAGGGTGGCCCCATGCTGCCCAGCACTGCAGCTAGCAGGTCCCATCCTGCTTGCTGAGCACACCAATAGTGCCAGCTTGGGGCACTGGCAGCCACATCTCCTCTGTGCATAGGAGGCCGGCAAGGCAAGCTGCTTGTCACCGCTTTCGAGGCCTTTGACCTGGAGACAAGGAGTTGGACACGCTACCCCAGCGTGCCCAGCCGCCGCGCCTTCGCCGCCTGTGCCATGGCTGATGGCGTTGTCTTCAGCCTGGGTGGGCTGCAGCAGCCAGGACCCCACAACTTCTATTCTCGTCCCCATTTTGTCAACACCGTGGAGATGTTTGATCCGGCACAGGGTGAGCTCCATGTCTCTGGGTGAGGTGGGAGCATGTTCTGTGGGTCCAGGATGACTCTGTGGGTTGGTGAGGGGTGTCTGTGCCTGAGGGGCATGATTATCTGGGCTCTGAAAGTCAGCCCCTTGCATCCATGGTGAATCCTGCCCTGTGCTTCCTGGTCTCAGGGAGTGATTAACCTGGGGGTGTGCTAGCCTTGGTGTGTAGAGGGCAAACCTCAGCAGGCGATGCTCACTCCCTCTCATACCCAGGTGTGTGGAGAAAGCCAAACCGCACCATCCGTATGAAAGAGAAGAGAGCCGACTTCGTGGCTGGATACCTGGGAGGAAGAGTGGTGGCTGTGGGTGGCCTTGGTAATGCTGGGAGTGGCCGGGCATGTGGCCAGGTTCCCATCCCCATTCTTTGTGGCACATCAGTGATCTGCATGGCAGTAGGGAGGTTGGCTGTGCAAAGCTGGGGGTTACTGCAACACTGTCTGCAGCAACATCTCTCCGTGCCCTCACAAGTGCTGGGGAGACCCTGCTGCCCTGTCTCACTGGCTGACCCACTGTGCCCCCTGCCCCTTTCACCCCACAATCAGGCTTTTCCCAGCTCATGTGCAGCATGCTGGGGCTCACACAGCCCATGGTGGCTCAGCTCTGCTCTGCAGGGTTGCAGTGCTGCATCCCTCTCCCGAGAGAGCTGGGGAAAGGTTAGTGCTGTCACTCAGCAGAGGGGATACAGCAGGAAGGGCTGCCTGGGGAGCCTGGTGCCAGCCACAGCACCCTCAGCCCTGCAGTGCGGGTTGCCAGACCCCCAAGATCACTGTGGGAATAGGGAGTGGTGCTGGCTGCTTCCCTGCAGTGTGGCATTGCTCCTGAGTCCTGCCGCAGCTGGAGCTGCCCTCCCTTATCCCTGCAGAGTGCTGGCACAGAGAGGGGGGGAGGGTGAGGAGTGGTTGAGGGGGCAGAGCCAGCACGTGTGGCATTATTGCCAACAGCCATCCCTGTGGAGATTCTGCTAATTCTCTTGTGCCCCCACTAATTGCCTCTGGGATCTGAAAGCCTGTGCAGCTCAGGGCTCTTGTTGAGGAATCAAAGGGATGTGGAGGGGGAAAGGCAGAGCCTGGGGTAGGGGGCGGGGACTTGCACAGGGGCTGATGTTGTTCTATCTTCCACAGGGAACCAGTCCTGCCCACTGGACTCAGTGGAAGGGTTCAGCCTCTCACAGAAGAAGTGGGAGCTGCTGCCCCCCATGCCTACTGGCCGCTGCTCCTGCTCCAGCTGCCCAGCGCCCAGCCTGCTCTTCGTCATCGGTGGTGTGGCCCAGGGTCCCAGTGGCGCTGTTGAGGCTCTGTGCCTGCGTGATGTGCCCTGAGTGGGACCCCAGGGACCAGCCCTGGCCAAGCACCAAGTGCCTGAAGACAGGGACAGGGTGTGTGAGCACCCATGTGTTCACCCAGGGTGACCTGGCTCCAAGAAATCTCTGTCCCATGATGCCAGGCACCAGAGCATCTGCTGTTTGGGGAACTCCCAGCTCCTGCAGTGCTGTGGCAATGAAGTCCAGGCCAAGCTCCTGCCTGGTGGGATGGCCATCAGCAGCAGTGGAGGGAGCAGCGGTGGCAGGACTGCCGCTGGCCTCACTGCCCTGCCTGGCCCCATCTGTGCCACGGCGTATCCGTGCCGTGTGTGTAGCAGTGAGTGCTGTGTCGTCGTAGACCCAGTCGATGTCTCATGTAGCACAGAGGTGCCCTGTAGCTCAGTGCCTGGGAGGTGACGTAGCACCTCAAATAAAGGAAACGTGGAATTTTATCCCAGTAGAGTCATGTCATCTCTGGTTTTCCTACTGCAGGCAGACACATACCGCAGCCTGTCAGAAAACCCCTCCCAAGGCAGAGTTCAGTGACACCATACTGTGGAGTAGGGCTAACTCTTGTTCTCCCCACCTCCAGGGTGAGCAGAGCAATGTGATGTAGAGATCCAGTCTCTGTTTGGAGATGTGAAGCTAAGCAGTAACTGTCCTGCCTTGGCACAGCCTTGTTCCTGCTTGGCCTCCTGTGGGTGAAGAGGCTGAAGGCAGCAGCAGCAGGAGTGGGACTTTTTTGAAGGAAGCCGGGGTGTGAGAGAGGCAAGGAATGTTGAGGGCTCTCAGGATGCTGAGAAGAAATAAGAGATGCCTAATGTCAGGGCTCATGGACCCTATCCAGCACCACAGCCCCATCTCAAAAGGTGGACCATAGCTGGTGTGGGGGAGAGCTGGGTCCAAATGTGTCCAGCTTCTGTAGGCAGGAGCACTGTAATCCTGCTTACTGGCAACCAGAAAAGGAATGTAAACTCCATACTGGTGGTGTCTGTGGGTGGTGTTTAGGGGTGCTTTGCGAGATTGAGTGGGGTAACACTTGAATTACCCAGTGTTGTGGGCTCAGCTGAGCCTTGCTGGTCTTGGCTCCACACAGAGTCCCACACCCAAAGCAGAAAGCAGGTGAGGCAATTGATCCTTCATTGGTACATTAGAAAGATCTCACAAGTCCAGGTAAATATCAAGTACAGATGCCTGACCTTTCAGAGAAGACAGCCAGCTTGAGCCTTGGGTGGGCTGCAAGGCTGTAGAGACAGGAGACTGAATCCCATCAGAGCACGGCAGCATCTGACACACCACTGGGGCAGCCTGTGCCATGTCCGGGGGCCATCACAGCATGGGAAAAGTTGGAAATCATTCATAAAAGAGCATTCAGAAGGCATTTTCATGTTGTTGCTCCATTGCCTGTGGTGCCCACCTGGCACAGTGACTTGCAGGGTCTGTCCTGATGCGCTGCATGACTGTTTGCCTGTGATTTGGGAGGAACAGCTTGGGATACCTAGGCTTGTGGTACCTCAGCTGGAAGCATCCCTGCATCTGCCTCTGGAGTTGCCATAGAAACCACCGTTGTGTCAGAGCCAGCATCAACAGTGAGCCCCAAATTATAGCCAGGAGGATGCACTGGCAGCTGGGGAGGAGGTCAGTGGTTTGTGCTGTGGTCAGGGTCTGGACAGAGGGACACCTCCTCTGAGCACAGGAGGTGCTATTTGACTATTTCACAGCACTCCCTGGCCTGTACTCAAACCCTGGTGGGCTTGTCCTTCTCAGGGTCCTGGAAGGTGATAGACCCCTTGCTGCCACTTCGGTTTGTCTCCCCACCCTGACAGCTCTTTCCAGAAGCCACCAAGGCATGTAATTATTCCACTCCTGCTAAACCTTTAGTCATGAGGGACCCTAAATCATGGAGCTGCATTGGAAGCACAGGCCTGATTAATAAGCTTTTCCCGCAGGAGCATCGCATGAATGGGATAAATCAAGATGCTGAGTCACTGTCAAATTGACATCCCTATGTGCCAACTTCACAAGCTCCCTGCTGCTGATGGGTGTCCAAGGCTACTTTTCCAAATTCAAGGTGGTGGCAGCTGCAAGAGCCATAGGATGCTGGAGGAGGAAGCTGGAGCTCAGGAGCCCCTCACTGTTGCAGTGTTTCCAGCAGTGAGGCTGATGATCCCCTCCCCACAGGGGTTTGCCCCTCTGTCAGCAGCACTTTGCCTCCTGCACACACTTTACTGGGACATTGACCCAACAGGGTGCTGTTTGGCTTGGCTCCTCCACCTCAGTGGAACTGGAATCTGTGACCTCTCATTAAGTGTGGATTTCTCATTCTTTTCTATCTCTGCTTTTGAGCACAAGACCAGAATCTCATTTGATTGAGGGGAGAAAAGTTATGACCACTTTTGCAGACTGACTTATTATTAGCTGAAGAACTCCTGTGAATTTCTGATGAAATGTGCTATGTAGTTAAAAAAGTTGAGGGATGTACCAAGCATACTGCTGTCTATCTCCTGGAAGCTTCTGCTAATTTTTACTAAAGGAAAGACTACAAGTATCTGGGTACTCTCCCTAATGCTAGAAGCCCAGATTGTTATTGGAATCTGTACCCTTGTCCATTCAGGGTGTATTTGGGGAAGCCTTGTTAGCTGTCTTCTTCTCATTAGATAAGTGTTCATCTTGCCTGTGCAGAGGGCAGATAGAACGAATCGTGATGTGCAATATTATTGCACATTATGTAACTCAAAAATTATTCCATATCCTGCATTTATACACATGGCTTGTTTTTTTCCCAGCAGAAGCCAAAGAGCAGCTAGAACTCCCCACGTCCACAATCTAGAGTGAAAAAACAAATATTCAGATGTAAACATCTGTAAACATCAAAATATGTAAGACAAGCTGCAATTTGTACTTCAGAGCATCCTTTGTGTCACATGGCTAAAAAAAGGCAGTGGGACTCATCCCCTGTTTGACTCCAGAAAAGCTAATTGATGAATTTCGTGCTCTGACCCTCTGTTAGTTAAATAACCCACTTACATAACTAACTTGTTCAAATTCACAGTTTTAGTCATACTGCTTCTTTGGCCAGATGTTACCACAATGATGGATGATAATGAAAACATAATAGTCATTTTCTTGCCATTATAAAAATGCTTATCATATAGATACAAATTAATTAAATTTTGCACAGATGCAGGGGGCAAAGGGGAGCAAATTCAGAGAAAAATGTACTTGTATCTGTCACAGTTTTGTCTTTATAATTGAGCATTGCTTAACTCTATTGTCTTCTTGGTACTTGCAAGTTTATTTTGTTTGGGTTTTTGGGGGATTGTTAGTTTTCAGTAAGTTGTTTCTAAGTTTGAAAACCTGTGACATTCTTTCTGATCACAGACTTAGGAGGGGAAATTTAGAGAATACATTTAAAAGACATAATATTATGTATAAAATATATAATTGCATTTTTATATTATATATAAGATATATGAGATATAGTTTTTAAAAATATGAATAATTCTGTGGGTTTGTGCCATAGGGAAGGAAATAAGTGGAAGAAGTACAGATGCCTGGTTGGAAAGGGATCACTTGAATTTCTTTCTCCTCCGAAGTAGCCTATCACCTACAATATCCTTCCTTTTAACTCATTTATTAATGCAGGAAAAAATATATCAAGATTTTAACACCCACTCCTCAGCATTCCACATTTTTTAAAAGTGAGTTCAAAAGGGTCAAATAGGGCATAAAATGTTACTGGAAATGCAGTTGGGCTTTTGGAGGAGGTAAGAAGAGGGAGAAAATTTTCTGTGGACAATTAACTTTTTCTAAAGGAAAGAGAAGTTTCCCACAGGAACATGTGAATGTGTGAGTGTATTTGAAATAGGGGGGAAAAGTGTTGATTACTTTTCCCTGGCTCACTTCTATTACTAGAAAACCTTCCCACCACAGCAGGATATGCTCTTTAATCCCCAGAAAACCCTTTCAGGGAGCTTTAAAACTGAAACGTAAAATCAGCGTATAATCTAGGCAGAGTATGACTCACTCTGTGACTCCTTTGCAAGTTTGAGTCAGGGTGTTACTTCTGAGAGCAGCTGCCACCAGGTCCCCAGGAAATGCAGAGCTCCAGTGATGCATTCCCCTCACAGCCATAGCTCTGCACAAGCCCAAAGCTGCTCTGGGTTTTATTTGTTATCTGTCAGACACACAAGTGCTTCACTGCAACCCTAACAGCCTGAGAAACAGGGTGTGGGCAGCCAGAACCACTGTTCCACCTGGGTTTATGTACAAATATTGATATAATAAAGATACTAGAAATGAAGCAGCAGGAGGATTATCAGATTGGACAATAATATCAGGGTGCCAGTTATTTTAGAAGATGGAAAGGGGCCACATGACAGCTATACTGGGAAAGCTTAGGCTCAGTTGAAGTGTATTGACAAAGAACACAGTTTTTATGGATTGAAATGCCAGCCTTTATTAGAGAAAGTGCCACATTAGAGCAATGCTGCTGCCTGCCCAGCCAGGAGGGCTGGTGGAGGGGGATCACAGAGGATGTAAGAACAGCAGCCACAAAAGCAGTGATGCTTCATTCAGCCTTTGATTGCCTGGATAAGCATCACAGGGGTGTGATGCTGAAAGTGCATTTTCAGACACCATCAATAGGTACTGATCCCTGTCTTGGCCAAGGAGCTCACAGGGGAGGAGACACATCTTGCCTTGGCCCTGAACTGAGCACAAGATCCCTGTTCAGGCTGTTTACTCTTGTAGTGCCACCATGAGAGTGGCAGTAGGGAACTGGAATCAGTATTTTTGCAGGAGAAGCAGAAGCCAAAAAATCCACTATTGTTAATTAAAAGAAAAAAGATTCTGGAATAGTCATAAGAAACCTAATTAAAATGATAAATTAAACTGTACAGCCCAAAGGGTTAAAAGCTTGCCTGAGGCAGAAAGATTATTTAGACGTGATTATTTCAATTTGAAATTGAAGTTATGAGAAATTTCTTGTACCATGAGAAAAGAAATAACTTGCTAGATGCATAAAAGCTACTCATATACTGACTTCCAAAGACATCACAAGCAGAAAGCCTGCCAGAGAGTGTGTAAGGCCAAGAAATTATGAAAATATTAAAGAGGCATTCTAAACGGATGCTTGAAGTTGAGGCCTACTTGGGGCACTACTTTCTATGGTTTATTTCTGCTGTTGAGAATAACTTCCAAGTTTAAAAACTTCATTCAATCCATTACCCCATGAAATTCCATCCCACATCACAAGGTCACATATTTTGAAAGTTGCATTAAGTTTTGAGAATAAGCAGAAAATGGAGGAGACAGCCAGGATAAAGACCAGGAGAGCAGCTGTAAAATTCCAGAGCCTCACAGGAATGAGAAACTGGGGCTGTAAATGCAGGCTATAAGATGGCTTTGGGCTAGAGAAGGGGATGGAAAAAAAAAATTCCTGTCTCCAGATGCCTGATTTTTAATATGGTTGAGGATGCATTTTGTGGGAGCAAACAGGGCTACTCTGCAGAAATCCCAGTCTCCTCTTAAGGAAAAGGCTCTGTTGTAGCTAGCAACTTGCTCAGAACAAAAGACTAGCATGGATTCCAAGGTAAGGATGTCTGGGCAGTATTGAATCACAGCTGAATGAATAATGAATAAACTCATAGAAAGTAAAAATAACCTTGAGAAATTAAAATAAGACCAGAGGGATTTTGAACCTGAAATCTCGAAACTGGAGACAGTGTTTGAACTGAATAACTGAGGGGGATTTCATCATGGTTAATGCATTAGGGCCAGTGCCAGAATCTGTTTGTAGAAATTCCTTTTAGGATGTGGTGCAAATTATTTGCAGCAAGCAGGTCATGCCATTCCAGAGGACAGGAAGCAGAAGAATAATTTTCTGCTGTGACTGTTTCCAGTGGCAAATGGCTGGAGGCTGCAATAGTAGCTTGAGCTCCTTGATTTAAACTCCTCCACCTCCTCTGCACCCAAAGCCAAGGCTGATCCTTGCTCATTTGCTGAGCACAGTGGCACATTGGCACATTGGCAGGCAGCTGATAGTGAGGATGAGAGCAGTATAGCAGAGCTAGAGACAGTTCCTATAGATACAGGCTAAAGCCAGGAGGAAGAGCAGGTGAACGACAGCTCCCAGAATTTAAATTGGATTTGTTGTGATTCACCCCTGGTCCCTAAATGAGGAGGAGCAGAAAGGGCTATGAGATTTTCTGGAGGGGAACCAGGAGAAGAGAGACTTTATGATCCTACTCAAGGATCATATGGTACTGATCCTACTCAAGACACTGCTACTAGGAGAGAAAGATCTCTTCTTTGGGAAAGAGGCTTTACTGCACTTTGAAGAAATGTGTCAGAAAGGTATAAATGAGCTTCACCCACAGTGCTTGAGAAGAAGAGGGATGTTGGCACAGGTTCAGTGGGGATGACAGAACCAGAGAAAATCACTTATAGCAGCACTGCAGATAAATGTTACATTGCAAATTGTAGAAGTCTCAGTTTGCTTTTTCAAATGACTCTTAAACCTTGGTGTTGGCTCATTAGGAGGGATCCAAACAATCGAATATGAATATCAGTTTTTTTAAAAAGATTGATGAGGCCTATGGCAATTTACAGTTATGAGGCTTTAGTTTGTCCCTAAAACATCTAGGAAACATAAGAAGAGGGTATTTATCACATGCCATGTTTGTTTTGAGGTAAGGCAGAACCTTTGAAAGGTGCATGTTTGCATGTGATTGTGCTAAAATATTTGGAGTGGAAATTAGAAAATCAGAAAATGAAAGAAGCTCCTGAAAGTTCTAACTCCTCCTATAAAGGGGGAATTTCCACTGACAACAAGGAAACAGACTGGGAAGATCTAGCTGACTCCCCAGATATGCAGCACACTGCAGATTTTTTTAGATCACGCTCATATCACGAGAAAGGGTTGGAGCTGCCAATATTGCAATACCTTGCATTTAGTTAGGTAGGAAAATGAAATCATTTGACCATAAGTCAGCAGAGGATGATTTATCACTTTTTGGATCTGTCAAGAACTTGTTTAGCATATTTAAAGTTGGTTTTGCTTTGGATGCATATGCTAGTGCCAGTACCAAAGGAATGTTATGGGCACCAACACACGGATAACGTGGGGCATGGCTCATGTTAACAGAAAGCCAGAAGTTCTCCTGAGGTAAACTATTGCACTCCTCACTTAGGAGGGACTGCTAAGTGGGATTGCATACCTGGGATGTTTCCTTGCTGTTTATGGGAAAGGGTTTATATTTAGGACAGAACATGCATCCCTGCATCTCAGGCATTCTGAAGGGAATGGTCAGGTGGTTAGAAGAGCTGGAGTTGCCTGATCACGGATCTGATCCCACATGTGATCACGGCTGTTTAACCTCTGTCAGGGACAGGCCAGGGCCAAGCATGGCCAGGCTGATGGCTTGCCCAGATGGTCCCGTTAGTAAATTAATTCCCAGCAGTGTTAAGCAAGGGAGAAAGAAATCCATTGCTCAGGGGAATAAGTGTATTCAAAAGAGACATCTGTTTCACCTCCCCCTCTAATTTGCAAAAATGCCATCATTCCTAAACCAACTGCTGAGGTAATGGACTTAAGACAGAAAAACCGGGCCCAAGAGCAGCCAACAGCTGCCTTTGGTTGTACTGCAGGGTAAGCCTAGGAAGTCACTTGGCTCATAAAATCCTCTCAGCTGAATACTCCTCATAAAATCTTTTTTATAAGAATCTTGTGCTTCAGGTATTAAATAACACAAAGCATCTGAGAAAATGAGCATATTGTGGGGTGTGATATTCACCAATTGTACCAACCACTTTCAAAGGGGGTTTGTCAAGACCGTAAAGCATCTAAAGTTTATAAAAACCCTTCCTCAAACTAAGAGGGAGCTTTTTTTGGCTGGAAGACAAGAGGATTTAGAAAACTGGTGCAGGAGATGTGCTGCTCACCTTGCAGGCAGGGGCTCTGCCTGTGTGGGGTCATGGCAGCCCATGTGCTCCCGCCTCCCCCACATACTGCCGGTAGATTAAGAATTTATTTTTTTTTTTACAAAGCTCAGCTGAGATGGAAACAAGAAGCTGTGCAAGTAAAATTGCATTCAGATTTTTTTCTTAGCAGATTTGGGGTCCAGAGAAGGATTAAGGGAGAAGGTTTGAATTCAGGCAGACTTATCAGGCTTTTTGAGAATCCAGAAACCCATACCTCATCTATTTTTGCCTGCAGCTCAGTGTACTCAGTGAGCTTAAAGCCAAAAGTATCAATATGATATTGTCAGTGACACTACGGTATAATGGAGACTGAGCAGTTCAAGTACTGCTGCTAAATCCTTTCCCTGTTGTGTCTATGATGTTTGGGCTCCTTCCAAAACTAGGGATTAACCAAACACATCACTGCTAATAAATGTTGGGGTGATCATCTCTTGTTATACACATGAATTATTCTCCTGTTCCTTCTCCACTACTTGTATCATTTGATGGAAAAAATTTTTCATTAATTATTTTCATGTATTTTGGTCTCCAGTTCCCAGCTCCAGAGGCAGTAACACATATCTCCATCTTGGTAGCTCAAAAAAAGCAATAACTGAGAAGATAAACTTGGCACAGCTTTTTTGTGTTTGGTCCTAACCTAAACACTCTGCCAGACCCTGTGGAATGGCAATGGAATAGTGATCATTTAAACTGAAAGAGGGTAGATTTAGATTGATTGTTATTAAAAAAATTCTTTCCTGTGAGGGTGATGAGGCACTGGCACAGGTTGCCCAGAGAAGCTGTAGATGCCTCATCTCTGAAAATGTTCAAGGACAGAAGGGATGGCACTTTGAGTAAAGTGGTACAGTGTAAGGTGTCCCTCTCTGAGGCAAGAGGGCTGGAACTTGGTGATCTTTAGGGTCCCTTCTAACCCAAACCATTCTACAACTCTTTGTGAAAAATGAAAGAAGTCTCTTGCATGTATTTTTGCTAACAAAAAATTGAAGCCAGCCTCCAACACAATGAGAGGCATTGCAGCTATGCAGGGAAACCTTTGTTTGAGGGAAGCTAGTCCTGTGCCACAATCCTAGTACATAAAGCAGGAGAGTATGAGTGTTTCTGAAGAGGAGTAGAATCAAAGAAACACAGTAGAAAATCAAGGGTATCTAGAAAATATTTATTTGAGTAATGCTCAAGGGAAAGAAGGGAACTTTTGAATAGCATGTTAATATGTTTGAAATACTTCCAGCAATTCATATCAGTTCATCCAGCCATATGCTACCTCTATTTATTTGTTGTTCTGCTGTGTCAGACTTAAGGCATGTGGAGAATAAATGCCCAAGAAATGTAAACTATTTGTCAGAAAGGTTTATTCTCTTGGAACTGCCTTACAATTAATCAAAGCAGCACCTGAGTTACAAGAGAAATTGTCACCCAGAGTAGCTGAAAGGGAGAGACCCAGCACATGCTAGGAGCCCAAGGTGTCTCTTTAACTAAGACTGATTGACAAGGCAGGTAGGATGAGCTGTGCTGGATGCTCAGTCATGGGTTTGGTCTTCTGTCTGCAGGACATGCTGGAGAAACACCTTCACTCCTATAAGGTGAATGTGAAACCACCACACTTCGTTGGTGTGCATGTGCTAGTTTAAGATAACCTCTCTGGTTTATCTTATAATTCAACCTTGTGCCATTATAGGAGCAACACCTTCCAAGCAGAGAGCAAAAATGACCATGTTGTCATGGGCCAAGATCAAGCAGTTCCAGCAGGCTGTGTAGGGAATTTTGTTTGCTTTTTAATTGCTCCAGACTCATTCACAAACCTCTCTGCACCATTTCAGGCCTAATAAGTTTTCCATGCGGAGCAGCACTGCCAGTGACTACTCGAGTCTGAGTGACTCTCAGCTGCTCTTTGGCTCCCAGTTCTGCCCGGACAATGTGCAGTCGGCAGCAGCAGCGCTGGAGCTGGGCACACAGCAGGGACAGCAGAACTCCCAGGATGTGAGTCTCACTCTCAGTCAGCCCTGTACACACACACAGCCACCAGTCAAAGTTAATGCAAAACGCTGAAATCAGGCGGTAACATTTGCAAATGTCAGTAACTGCTGAAATCAAGTTCTCTTCTTCCTACATACACATACTTACTGTGACGAGTAGCAGCCTGGTCAGATGAACATGGTATTTATAACAGATTGCTATAAATTATTATTGAGATAGGTATTATTTTCTTCAATCATATTTTACAAGTTACTGAAATAATATGAAATTATTCTCAAGCTAATATCTTTAGACCACCTACTTAGTCAAGTTAAAATATTGCACCTGTTTTTCTTTCAAAAATGATGTATTTCACTTCCTTAGCTTTCTGGAAGAATGACAGAGCTACTCAGTGTTTCCTTCCCTGTACTGACAATGACCTTGCTGCATTGTTGTTATGGTAGATGCCTGGATGATTTTGGATAGGGATGAAGAGTTTCTATGCTCACAATGTTCCTCCTACAGCTCATGGTTTCTGATGTTACCAGCCTCCACTAAAGTAGTTCCTGCACTGCTAACAGAGAGAACCAGATCTGAATAAACACACCTAGAGCAAAGATTAGGAAAGAGCAGTGGTGCCAGCTTGGAGGCCCCAGGCTGTCCTTCATTTCCAGATGCTATCTGCTGTCCTATGCATTTTGCCTTGGAGCAGTTTTCATCAGACACAGAACAGGAAATTCACTTTTCATGATGAAAAAAAAAAAAAATGGAATTTGCATTTTCTTATGTTTTAAGGAAAAGACATTTTCATTTTGGTCACAGAGTGTCTGGAAATTCTATAGAACGAAGCTTTCATATCAATATTAAATTTCTTGTTCTAAAATGTGTATTGAAGCATGTGAAAAACTCATCTACAGTCTGTCGATGTTGCTAGTTGGCAGCAAAACGATGTCATCCACCAGGAAATTCAATAGGATATTTTTTTTTAGATTCCTGTACAGGGACATTCTACAGACAACTTGAACTTTTCCACTATTCCAGGAACATTGGAATTCATTTATAGTCTCTGTCTTGAACATAGAAGGGAAAAAAACCTGTACACCTTATAATAGTAGCAAAATGAAAATCCTCAAGATGAGAGAAAAGCCTGTGTCTGGAGGAATTTGGGCTGAGTCTCAGTTCCAGGGGGAGTTGATCAAACTAGGCACACTATACAAGACATAATCTCACTAAATTCTTATTCTCCTCATCCAATCTAATCTGTCATATCCAATCACTGTGATGTCTGTCTGCAAAGCACTGGATAAACAAATGGTTTTCTCTAATTGATGTTCTGATTATTTTTGTACCTCAACTTTTTTCTTTTGTTTGTGTCACAGAGTGAGCCTAGTATTTTTACCAAATACCAGACAAAACCACAGTTATTTGATGAAGAAACAAGAGAAAAGAGTTCTCTTAATTTTGGTGCAGTAAGAGTGAAAAATGTCTTGGAAAATTTTGAAGTGAATAAGAACAAAATAAAGGACAAATATGACCGGTATGTTGACATCCACTGGAATTTTTTTCTGTTCTGGTGGTTATCACTTCCTGCAGCTCCTTCTTCCCCTCTTACAAATCACACATGACCTAGCTGCATATTTCTCCAAGAAAAGTATTTTCAGGTTTTAAATAATTTCTAATTGGAAAGAGTCACAAGGTAAGAGAATAGGGTTTATTTGTGATTTATGTAACATATTCAGTTGTAAGCCCCACAGAACAGCAAAACTCTAACCTGAATTTACTTTTGTCTTTCTTTATCTAGTTATCATTGTTTCTTTTTTCTGTATTGATCCTCTGTTAAAATCCTTATTTCTCAAAATTTTATAGGCTTTGTGGGGACTGATAAAAGGGACTCTGAGGATGGCCTTTACATTTGGGCCAGATGAGGGGATTGCAAAACACACTTGTGTGCAGAATGCATCTTTATAAACCTCCACATATCTCTAGAATTTTATTTCCATACAAGATTTTTATGTATTTTTTTTTTGGTTACAGACAAGTGTTATTTCCTAATGTAATTTGCATCTGCTCTTTGTCAGATGTCAAGAGTTACACGTACCTGTAGGTCCTGAAGGACTTTAAGGAGCAAGCCAGCAATTTGAAGCTCAAAAATGAAATATGGCAAACTCCTCAGTGCACCTATAAATAATTCTTAGCACTGTACATTTTGTAATGTAATATCCAAAGTGAAGTGTGTTTTTATTAAAAGCCTGGCTATGTATCTCTCTTGCCTTTTCAATGGACACTACATTTCTGATAAGACAAAATTTTATTCTCTATTGCCTATTAGAGGAAGATTTTTGTAATGGAATGAGAAACCAGTTTTAAATGTTTAGGCATCACTCATAATTATTCTTTATTTTTCTTTAAATGCTTGTCTTTGTGGTCCTTCCTACACTCCAGACTTGCTCCCAACTTAGCAGCCTGTTTTTAGAAATAACTATGTTATCTTTGCAAAGATAACTGTATAATTTATCAATTTGTATCCCCCACAAGTTTGACTAAGAAAATTAGTATCTTCCGTTCCATAAGGCTAGAGAGATTTCAGAAGCACTGCCTAATTTCATAACTAGACTCTACCTGGCCTCTGCATATTTTTGGCTGTTGTAATTTAGATCACTCTAATGATTGACTTAAAATGCCCTGAACCTTCAGAGAGGATAAGGCAATCACTTTGCTTAGCAACAATCCGTGCATTTTGGTGTGGCAGGTTAATCATGAATATAGCCTTGTTCCTGATACGCTGGCTCAACTTAAAAGGACAAATAACAGAAACCACAGACATAATCTCAGGAGAAAAAGATTTGCAGTATTTGTTCTTCCTGGCCTGGGCTTTGTTGATGCTGAAGCTTTTCCCATGTTTTTCCCACAGTTATTTTAGTCCAAACACAATACCCGTGTATCGCAGCAACGGGCAGGTTGGGTCCTTCCGGAGCAGATAACGTGGTGATCACACCCCTGCAGATAATGCTGAGTTGTGCAAATGCCAACTAAAAATTTAAGAGAGAGGCCAAAAATCTGAGAGTAAAAACCCACATAACTTCATGTATATGACATATATGGGCATGAGTGTATATATATTTTTTTCTTACTTTACATTGCAGAGTCCATGTTTTCTTTAAACAACTGAGGTGACTTCAAAGGGTTATGCCCCTTGAAGTAATCGTATTTCCATGCTAACATTTCATACTGCACTATGCCTTGCAGTGTTTCCTGTCTCATTTTTCACGGTGATCTTTTCAACTTTCGTACACTTCAGTGACTTACATTTCTGGTTCATACTTGTTGTTTTTTTTCCCATTTAGTGAAGTCTTAAGCTCCTTTATTTCCAGCATCAAAGATAGGCTTCAAGAGGTAAGTTACTTCAAATTCAGAATGTAAAATAATGAAGAGTTAGAAATACTACAGATCATTCAGTGTTCACTTTCTCTTTTACTATGCTGATATCTAAAATATTACATTGTATGTCTTAAGCATGCAAATACTTTAAACCAGCAATTGTAAGGTTTTTTGCATATACCATTGCCTTTGTGGCCTTAGGGTCAAGGTCTTTAGGGACTTGGCTCACAGCCAGTGGTGGAATTTCTCTGGGTCTCTGGAGCAAAACAAGCTGTAGTGGTAGTCTGCAAATAGCACTTCATTTCCCTTCTGCCTGAAGAAAGCAGTCTACTCTCAGGATTAGTCACTGTGGTCTGAAGGTGAAGGTCTCTCCCCCAACACTTCTATAATTCATTTTATTAGTTATTATTAATCCTATTTTATAGATCAGTATCTCTTTTTTGAAATCTGTTCAGATTTCATGAGCCTTTTGAGCCATCCCAGATCCTCTATGGGGTTGCAACCAACAGCTGAACAAATTGTTTCAAGTGACAGATAAACAACCGTTTTCAGGCTGTTCCATTCCATGAGTTGCAGCCATTGTTCTGTGGCATCTGGGGCTGTGATTTTGCAAACAAAGAAAAGGCAATGTTTTACTTTTCCCATTTACCTTTGTTTTTGCAGCTGCAAGTGTGCTTCCAGAAATTTGAAGAAATGTTTGATTCCAAACTCAAATCCAGTTTGGTTTGCCTAGAAAACCTTCCCAAAACATGTAAGTCCTTCCTGTGTTCCTGTTAACAGCAGAGGGCACAGTCAAACTGCCAAATGTCAGCATGTTGCCTGGAGGCTGGGGTGAACTGGGCAAGTCATGCTACTCACAGCTGCTCTTCCTAAGGGAGGAGAGAAAATAAGACTTATCCGTGGTATGGACTTGTCAGTTTTTCTGTTCCTACTCTCTCATTTTTCCCCTTTCTCTGCCCTCTCGTACTTAGGTGTTGCATGGTTAGACACTGTGCTCAAACAGAAAAACACACCTCTGTTTTTGTGTTTTGCCTGGAGTACGATCATTTTTAGACTATCTGGAGTACTAATGGAATACACAGTAAAAATAACTTAGATATTTATATCCTGAGTATCCGGTTTCAGTTTTTAGGGCTTACTCAGATTTTCATATGTTAGTTTGGAGTCTTCCACTGCTCCCCTGTGCTTGAAGTGATTAAGTTTCAAGTGTAAACAAAACTAGTACTGCTCATTTCTTGAATGAGAAGCACATAGTGAAGCATACTATTGCCATGATAAAAGGGTGACCTCCAGAAAAGCTAATCATGTAAAATACTTTTGAATGACTCTGTCTCTGAAGTGACTAATCACAGAAATCTTTACTGAGGGAAAATGCTTCAAGAAATTGTTTCTAATTTAGCTTAGATCTGAGCCTTTGAGAGTACATTAATTTTTAATGCTGGTGTGATGCTTTTTCAACACCCTCTCAGGACTGCACAGAGCTTGCTCTGCTCTGTACCACAACAAGAGGCCTTTTTCAGCATACACAAGGAACATGAAGTGAGTTGCATTCGTGAGATGAAGGCAGCAGACCTTCACAGAGCATAATAGTATTCATTGTGTGGCAAAATGTGGCTTCCACAAAGCACATCTTTGACAGATAGCTTTTGAATCAACAGAACCCTCTCAGGCAAAAAGAGTGGAGTCTGATGCATTATGCTGGAGGCCATGATAAACTGTACATTTGAAATACCAATCTCATTGTACTAAGAACACTCCTTTGCTGTGCTTGGCAAGTGCTCTTGGTGGGACCCTAATGTAAACAAGAATCTGTCTGCTTTGGCCAGCACAGCAAATGCCATATTATACATTTTCCCATCTCCTAATTACTTCAGTGCCTCTGCTTGTCCACTCTGCAGCAGGACTTTGTCTAATTTCACATACCTCATGTACAGAAATTGTTGTCATGGCACTGAAAATCAAATGTATTGTTCATGACTCCCCCTCTTCATTCCATACCATTTACTCAGCTGTCCTGTTTCCTCTCCATATCCATTTTAAATGAATGTGCCTTGAATAAAATGAGAAGTCTCCCAGAGGTGCATGCTGCTAGATTTTCAAAGCAATTGAAAAGAAAAATTGGCACTTTCTGTAATGCATCATGCTGCAGAATGTTGAATATATAATGAAAATCATCACATGCTGCACAATGTTGTTCTTTTTATATTTCTGGGAGGTTCATCTATCACTGGTTAATTGCAGATAAACACTGTCATTTGACTGACATCACAGTGATGGATAATTAAGTTCCCACTAAATAGATACTATGCTAGTGCCTTGAAAAGAGGCAATTCCCTTGAAAAACTGGTATAAAATTCCAAAACTCAGGTGATAAATAAAGAGCTAATAAAGTTCTGAATGCCAGTGAATGCAGTGAATGCTGTACCTTGGCATGTGGCTGACATGGCAGAGACATGTTAAATCATTGGCAGTGGAGGATTTCACAGGTAGGAGAGGAATGCAGAAGATGAAGAAAACTAGTGCAGCAGGACATTCCAACAGTTTTGAAAAGCAAAGGAGGGTGGAACTTGAAATTAAGACTGTCATTAAAAGCTTATGAGTAGTATCACGGGTTGCATTTTTAGCAGTGGGTAGCAAGCACATTTGGCATAGTCTGCATAGCCAGCAGGCAAGAACAAAACAGAAAATATTTTTCCAAATGTATTTCCAAAGCATTTCCAAATGCTGTTGGGCTGGCATGGTCTGTGCAGGAAGGCTTTTTCAAAATGTTCTCTTTTGAGTGTCCATATGTGCTTGCACACAGTGGATAGAGCTGTGTCTGGCACTGGAGATGAGACAAGGTTTGGCTGAGCAGCTTCCACAGAGGCACAGGTGCTCTGTGCCTTGCTCACATCTTAGTGTGCAGTGCACAAGGATGTAAAGAGCCAGACAGACCCTGTGACCTCAGTTTTTCCACCTTTTATACATACAGTTTCTCTGGTTGGCTTTCCCACTCATTATTTGCTCTTTCTTTCTGGTTTCCGCTCCTGTAGATCATTTCTTTTCATATTTTTCACATTTTAATTTACATACCCACACTTCTATCAAAGCCTTCTATTTTTTTATACAAACACCAATTTTCATCACTCAGCCCTCTCTGTGCTGCTTTGCTCTTCTGGTATCTGGTAGTTCCAGAGGTGACAGCTCAGAACGCCCAAATCCTCCACAACATCTTCTCTGCAGTGCACATGAGCAGCATCCTCAGTGTGCCACAGGCAATCCTCTGATGCATTGCCATCAAGGGTGACAAAGTAATGTGCAAAATCTGTCACAGAGGTATGAGGTGATGCAGTTCACAGATGAAATCCAGTGCCCAATGAGCAGTTTTGAAACATGACTTGCTTCCATACTCCCCAGGCCCAGCAGCTGCTGGCAAAATTTCCAGGGGAAATGGCTGTGTTTAAAATGATGGGATTTGAGCTTGTTTACCTTGAACAGTATGGTCCAGACTGGGACGTCAAATTCAGACTCCCTTATGTCCTGTATGGACTGAAAAGTCAAAAAGTTTGAAAGTGATTTAAAAAAATTTTTTTCTAAGTAGCTGCTAACTTGCCATGCAGTGACTGACAAAGCTGTGGAGGTGAGGGACTTAACCAGACTCCAAAACACCTCAGCATGGATGGTGAGAGGAAGTGTGGATGTTCC
This sequence comes from Trochalopteron elliotii, assembly GCA_024734555.1. Lineage (NCBI taxonomy): Eukaryota > Metazoa > Chordata > Aves > Passeriformes > Leiothrichidae > Trochalopteron > Trochalopteron elliotii. The sequence continues at coordinate 94,313 of JANPWX010019117.1, forward strand.
AGTAGATTCTGTAACCCCTCGTTGTCACAGTTCAAGGCTTGGAGCACTGTGTGCTGTAGCAGAGGGTGAGATCAGGGGCAGCTCATCCCACAGTCCCCTGGTGCAGGTTCTATCTGATGTCTTGTGGAACAGAATCCAGGCTAAGCCAGCACAAACCTGCCAGCTGACTGCCCAGAGTATATCTGAGCAGGATGCAGCCCTGACAGCCACTTGTCTTGCCCTCTGGCAAAGCTCTATGGCTGCCCAGGGAGAACATGCAGTGCTCTGCTGAGCTCCAGAGCGTCTTCCCTGCCCATGTCTCACTAGGTTTATAGCACCTCCAATTTCTCCTACTGAATCTGGGGGTGGGGAAACCAACTTCTTTCCAAACTCTTACTTAAAGCCTCTGTGCTGTTAGTACCAATCTCAGGATAAGCTGCATAGATGATGATAGGGAGACATCAGAAGCAGTTGCTGTTTAATATTCCTAGGCTAGGAGGATGGTGCTCCCCCCCTTGACTGCTCAGGCAGTAGTTTCCAGCTGCTGAGAGTGGAGCTGCACCTGGAGACAGCCTGAATTTGCAGGGAACTCTGCAGCACAGGGTGGCAGCCCTACCCCAAGGTCCTTCAGCCTTTTATCTCATGCCAGATTTCATATTCCAAACGTTATTATTGTAAACAGTAGCACCCAAAGACAAGGGTACAGCAAATCAAAACACAGCTATTTTCAGATTGTAAAAAACTGTTATTTAAATTACCTCAAGTGAGGCACAAGACTGTGCATAAGTCATCCATTAACTGAGTAAAGATTTTCTGCCTGCAATCAAGTTATTCAATAACTATCTGCTGCAGGGTTTATTTGAAGAAAACCTCTGAAGCAGCCCTTCTTGATCATATTCAAAGACAAGAGACTTGAGTTAACAGGGCCCTTGATCTGATCTAATTTGGTCATCTCAAGGCCTGTTTTATTGTAAGCTTTTATTAACAACTATTTTTACCTTGTTTATTAGTGTTTGACAAGTCTGAACACTCCTCTGGGTATGGAAGCAGGGAGGGAAGGAGAGTGCCCCTCCTCTGTACTGAGGGGGTTTTCAGCAGAACACTCCCACACGCACAAACGAAACGCTTTCAAAAGGCTGGCTGCTGGTTGCTTGCCGGCAGCATGCTGTGCTGAGTCAAATGTATGTGCAGATCACAAGCCCAGTGGATGCAGGACTATTTTTAGACTGAGGATACTATGTTGAATAAGAAGAATAGACAGACTAGGGAAACCAGAAAGTTTTAAAAATAATTCTGAGCTAAAATTAAGCATATGGGGAAGAGCAGCGAGATAAGGTAAGCTTGCAGATGCTGCCCTTCCTGTGTCTTCACTGTGTAGACATGGAAGGTGATAAAGTGACATGAAAGGAGTTCCTACCCTTAGTCACTACTGCTTTCCTTCTCTCTGTAGGTTGGCAGGCTCCCCAAAAACCTGCTCTCAGATTGCAGGTAGCTTTTGTGTCTAACCAGGGATATGAAAAGTCTAAAAGGCCCACTCAAACATTCACTCCCCCGTTATAAATCCATCCTGCAAGTTATAGATTTCCAGGTTTTGAAAACAGTCTAAATCTGTCAGAGCAAAACAGTAAAAGATTTTAAAAAACCAACCAAATTGTCTGCAACAACATATTTTTTGAAATATGTGCAGATAATCCTCAGAAATCAGCCAAGCTCCTACAGAGAACAAGGCAAAGCCATGTGGTGATGTGTGTCCTGAAATACTGGAGAAATTCCCCTTGGGCTGAAGTCTGGGAGGTGGTTTTAATTCAAAATATGTGTGAGGATGATGCATGCATGAGGCAACTGCAGGGTTCCTTCTCCCAAATGACAGCTGTGTGCACTGTGCCCAAGCAGAGCTCCTTCAGAGAAGGCAAAGTTAAAAACACATCTGGGCACAGGGGATTCCTTGTGCCAGAAGATGCCATTTTCTGTATTCATCCCTGAGCAGCACCTCCAACCCTGTGCCACCCCACACCTCGGCTTTGCGTGGCTGAATGAGACAAACACTTTCAATCTTCTTTCATAAGAGGAGATTACCAAGTAAGCACTTAATTAACTTGTAGCTTTTCTCTGCCCATGTCTTAGTTCAGTCTCTTTCTTTCCTTGCACATAGACAGCTGGGAAGGTGTGGGCTTCCAGACATCCTGGGGTGCATAGGAGTTCTGTCAGCCAGAGCTGGTGCACTGCCACACACCACAATGCCCTGTGTCACCTGTAGCCTCGGGTGCTGGCATTTGCATTCTTGTGTCACTTGCTAATTAACCGAATGCCCTTTGCCTTTAGCACGCAGGTGACTACAGCAGATTTTAAGCCTGTTTGGCTCATGTGAAGGCCTTGATGAGCACCTTTCAGAGCTGTCTTGTTTCCTCATGCCACTCAGCTCAAGAGCTGATGTTTTCCCTTTAGCTGAGGCTTATTTTTTAAGTTTCCCCTTTTTTTTTTTTTCCTTTTTTTTAATATTACATGACAACTTCCACTCAAAAGCTTTGTTTGAATCTACAGAAAGGTCATTGTGTTGTCTTTGTCAAAGAAGTCACCTGCCTTGTCTTAGTGCATTAAATCACAATCCACCTTTTATAAAATCTTGTTCTTGTTCCATTTCCCTCCATATCTTTGAGTACTTTTCTCTTGAAAGTATGTTCTAAAACCTTGCACCATGGAAGAACAAATTACTAAGCCCATAATTACTCAGATTTTTTTTCCTATCTTAATTCCCAAAATTTTAAAAATCTCTGTTTTTTCACAGAAGCAAAGCCTGTACAATCACTTTCTGCCTGCATCTCCCTAATAGTTTTTAGCTCTTTAACCAATTCCATCTACAGTTTGACAGAAGGGGACAGGTCAATGAGATAATTAAGTCCCTGGAAGCTTAATGAAAATAGCTAAGCAGGAGGAGAAGGGATCCCCAGTGCCCTGCAGCTCTGCAGCCTGTGAGCACAGCACTGGGGCAAGAGGTGCTCACCAAGGAGCTGAGATAAACACTGATGAGCAGGAACCGCTTCAGATGGGCTCTCAGCTCCTCTGACACCAAAGTCGATCAAATACGTTGGACCTGTAGCAAAAGAAGATTCATTAATTGCAGAGCTCTTGTAGCAACTTGTTGAAATGTAGGCTTTATTTTAATTTTTCTCAGGTATGCAGTGCTCCAGCACTCCAGGGTTTCAGTTATCCTGGCCCATTGGTTTGGCAGTGCTTTACTTCAGCAAGAGTGCTTTGGATGCTGTTTTATGCCAGCCAGCCAACATTCCACACCATCTGTACACACCTTCCTGCACCCTTCACAGGAAAGACCAGACATGTTTAGCTCTTTCTCTCTTCTCTTTCTGAGCTCTTTCTCTCTATCCTAATTTACAATTTTAAAGTAGACTTCCACTAGATTGCTAAAGATTTTTCATCTCCACACACACTGCCAGCTGTGTTCCCATCCCGTAGAGTATTAGGCACAGCAGTGGTTCCTATGAGAGTAATTGAAACTGTATGGGGAGAGTTTTGTTCTTATCCAATCATATAACAAAATCTCTGGGGTTCTATCAGTTTTTCAATGAGACTGGCTGAAGCCAAGATCATCTTGCTCCAATTTAAAACCCTCCCAGGGAGCCTGTTCCTCCACAGGACTCTGCTGGAGCCCCCACTACCAAGTGCTGTGCACAGCTGCCTGGTTCAGGTGGTTTCCAACCCCATCTCTTCCCATGACCAGCAAATGGAAATCCCATTTTTTTGCACACTCCTTCATAATTTGCCTCTATTCCCTCCAGCAGTTTTCCTTCAGTTTTCCTTCTGTAGATTTTTGACACAGTTTCTCTGGTTGCACTTCTCAGCCATTAACCTCTTACACCTCCATCCTGTTCAAGCCCCATTTACCATCACCTGGCTGCATGACAGTGCTGTTTATACAGGGGTGGATCGGCTGTACTTGGGTCCCCCTGCCTTGGCCATGCCTGTTGTGCACCTGGCAGACAATCAAGCCTCAGCCTTCCCTGCATTCAGCCTACCAAATTCTGCAGCTTTGCACAGCCTCTCTTCTCTAGCTGCCACATTACGGGAAGGCAGTAAATGAGGTTTGGCCTATGTGAAGCATCTTATAAATTTCAAGTGCCTTGAATTAAAAATCCACCCCATTGATCATTGCTCAAGGTTTGGGGAGATGGCAGCAGGAGAATCGTGTGGTGATTCATGCCAAGCCATGCAGGAAGTAGCAATAGTACTGATAGTACTTTATTCACATTTACAAATGAAAGACCAAATGTGGTTTTTATTGATTTCCCCGTTTAGTGGAAGATGCTCTTAAAAGTCACTGCAGCTCAGTGCTGAAAGCTTTGACAGATAAAAGCCAAATGGAGCAGGCACTGCTGGAGATGGACAGGAGACTTGCAGCCGTAAGTGAAGAAATTAATCATTTATTCTGAATCCTCATTTTAAATTTCTCCTTCTTCTTCAAAATACTGACTGAATATTAAATTGCCTTCAAATGGTGGATTATAAAGCAGACTGCTCCTGTTATAATGAAAGGGGAAAGACATATTAAAATGCTAATTCTAGGCCAGATACTGACAGAGGCTTACCCAAGTGCTAGCTAACAGTGCTGTAAGCTCTGATGAAGCCCTGGTCAGTAAGAGAAGAAGTCAACAGTGCCTTGTTGTGACAGGCTGTGATGGAGCACTCACTGCTGCCTCACCTGACACACACCTTTGCTGGAGGAGATGGTGCAGTGCATGTCTGTGAGGGGAGAGCACCTTGCAGAACTGCAGCACCTTGTCTCTTCAACAAGGTGTGTCCTAGGGAGAGGAAAAAAGAGGTGAAAAGAAAGCAGTGGATGTGAGAGACACAAGAACGAACTATCAGAGACCTCCTGATCAGGTCTGGTTTCTCCAAAGGCCCTGCTGCAGGAATTGCATTTGGCAAGGATGTATCACACCAGCGTGTGAAAAGGCAGTGCTCCTAGGACAGGGGACACACAGTGGGTTAGGGGGGTGCTCCAGTCCCAAACCTCTCAGCTTTGTGGGACACGTTGAGGGTATCTATTACACAGGAAGATACAAACTGCTAATCTTTGGATCAATACCAAACTGATGTATTGTACCTAAAACTTTCTTACTATTGTGCCTTTTTGTGTGTTTTTTACTGCTTCTGCTTTGCTTTCTGTTTCCCCAGAAAGATGCAGAGATTTTGGATATGAAATCCAGTATCCAGCTGCTGAAAGAGGGTCTGGAGTCACTGCCAGCCCAGCTGAATGACCAGTTCCTGAAAGCATGTAAAGAATTTGGCTTCCTGAAGCTATGTAATACCTCAGCTGACCAGCACACGCTTTTGTCTAGTGCCAGCCTGCCCCCTCACATGACAGATAAGTCTTTCCAGACCTCCCCTGGGCTGTACCAACACTGTGTCCTGAGTGAGGAGCACCTGCACAGGCCACGCTGCCCAGGCAGGGGAGTTTGCAGCTGCTCAGGCTGGTCTCATTTCCCCTGTGTGACAGTGGGGCAGCAGCACGGAGACTCCCCTGGAAGGAACCAGGCCACTGGAAATGGCACATCTAAGGGTGACCTAAACCAAGCCTCAGGAGACAAAGCCAGCCCCATTGCTACAGCAGCCTGTGGCAGAGCAAACACCTTTTTGCAGGAGGTGAAACACAGCTTGGACACACAGAGCTGTGCTGCCCATCCTTGCATGTGCTGGGCTGGCAGACACTTTCTGGGGAGTAGTCAGAAGAAACACTGTCCTGTACCACTGGATGTGCCTCTACCAACCCCACTGAGGAAGGCATTCAGGAGAGGCACTCGAGGGTTTAAACCCCTGACACCATCACAGCAGCAGCAGCCTCAAGTTTTCCACCATTCTGCACAGAAAGCTACACCTGAGCAAAGACACAGCAACTGGTCCACAGACCACGAGGTGGAGAAGGCAGCTGTAGGGAACAAAACAAAACAGAGTCCAGGAAGGATGTCCTGGAAAAAAGAAACAGGGAGAAAGAAAACCTACTTCACTAAGAGGAAAGGCAAACACTCTGGGTGTGCTGACAGTGGGCTGAAGCAGAGGAAGGCAAATGGGATTATTGACTTGGAGAGCTCTAGAAAAAATTGCCTTCCCAGATACTTGGTTGATCTCAATTCAGAACACTCTGAGCTGGGTTTTGCAGCTTTCCACCAGCAGGTCCTCAGCAGTGCTCAGCTGGGGCTTACAAAGAGTTTCCCACCAGTGCCACGCTCTGATAAAAGCCTGCAACAACTTGCAAGCAGAAGAAAGAGAAGCCCTGAAACCAAAAAAACAATTAATATTTCCAGTGTAAAAAGGTATATCTTGGATTCCTCTCCTGAGGAGCATGTACTTTCCCTGTGTAGCACAACAGGTGAAAAGCAAATGAGCTGCTTCAGCCTCCAAACCCCCTCAAGCTCCAAGAAATCTCATCCTGTCAACAATCTGCTGGCTCAGCAGAACACGGACTGTTGCGCTTTACTGTTTGATGGTGATTCTTCTGATTGAAGGGGTTTGTTTCATGCTTGGAGCCCTTAGTGGAGGATGACCATTTCAGTTGCAGTTTATTCCTCTAGGTGTGTTACCTGCTTAGTCAGAGGCAAGACTCAGGCCTGAATGTTTGAAAGTGCTATTGCCCAGTTTGAGATATTGTAAGGGACTACATGGGGTCTAAGCAGAGCTCTGCTGTGACTTGGAAAGCTGAGGGGATCTGTATTTTGCGTTACTTCCCTGCTCCCAGCAGAGATGCCATAGGCTTGAGTTACCATAGCTTTTACACAACAGCAAAGTACCTGACATTCCCAGGGAGGAGAGGGCTGGCAGAACAGACAGCTTAGTCAGATTTGGCACTGAGATTTCCTGGAAACTCCTCAGCTAGATCGATATAATGCTATCTCTGTGGCAAGAGGCTTCAGTCTGTTTCTCACTCGTAGTATCTCTGTCGTTTTGTTCCGTAAAAGTTCAGGTTTTTAGTAGAGTACTGTTGTTCTGGTTGATTTCAGTCGAGTTCAGACTTGTCTCAGGAGTTGTTTGTGAACTTTGTGCGGGGACAGGTTTAACCGAGGAAAGCCAAACCCCAGCGTCTCCAATTTGCCCACGATTGTATCTCTTCTCCTTACAGGCTGAAATTCCTGGGTTTCAGAGATTCCAGGAAGTTATTTTGTTTCTACTTTATTTCTCATTTGTATCTCTTGGCTGATTAAGGAATTCTCCAACATACCCTTTCCAAGGGCAGTGGCTCTCAGAGAACAAAGATAGAATAGGCAGATCCAGCAGATGCGATGTTGCACAGTCCCAATTCCCACAGAGCAACTGTTTTTAGTGTGCCCAGCTGTGACTGTGGGCAGCTCCCACTGCTTCGGGCATTTGTGTCATGTTTGATTTTTGATCTGAAACGTTACCAGCAAAAGAAACATTTTGGTGTTGACAAAACTATATTGCCACAAATTCAAATTATCCAGCTTTGTCATCCCAAGGGAAATGGCTGGAATCCCTTTTTTTCTGGCTTTAATAAACTCAACTTCACCAAAGCCCAGTGTCTCTATGTTGGGGATTTTTTTTGGGAGAGGCAGAGTCCTGTTCCAGCAGGAGGACAGGCAGCTGCTCTTCAGCTGTTTAACTCCCCTGGATTGTGGAATTGGGAGAATTCTTTTTTAGCTCCTCTCTGGTGTTTAAAGATGGAAACCTTCACCCTTCTGGCTTAACTTTGGTCCAGTGACGTTAATTAACAAGGAAAAGTAGGAGGGAGGGTAGTCCGATATGGGGAGCCCCCAGAGCCTTGGATTCCCCCTGTCAGTGGAGGGGGTTGGTGATGGCTGCCAGCAGCAGTGGCTGTTTGTTTCATGTTGCCCTTGTGTACCCGCCCCCCCAGCAGCCCCAGCACAGCCTTTGCTGGGCAAAACCTGTTTGGTGGGCTTGCCACTCTGTGCACTTTGGCATTGGCAAGGACGGGTGCAGGTCTCTGTGCAGACCCAGGTCTGGATGTAGGGAGCTCGGCAGCACATGGCTGAGCTTGGAGGGACCTCTGGAGGTGTCTGCTGCAAGCCCCTGTGACGAGGCAGGGCAGAGACTGGCTCCTTGAGATGGAGCATCAGTGCCGTGGGGTTCATTGCAGGGCTGCCCTGGGCACCCCTGCAGCTCCTTGCCACATGCACACACTGGAACACAGGGCAAAACAAAATCCCTGGAGATGGAGGTGTAACAGCAAGAGCAGCCAGAAATGCCTCCCCCTGCATAGGACAACTTCCCTGGGGAATGAGATGAAGCCCCGGGATGCCACCGTGGCCCCCACAGTCCTCCTGCTTATTCCCCCTCAGGGTCTCCTCCAGGGTTTTAGCTGCCAGCAAAAGCATTTCTCCCAATATGGCTGTGATGATGGCAGCTCCTCTCTCAGCCTTGCTGGACAAAAATGGAAGCATGCATGCTGCGTGGCAGCAGATTTCCCAGACACTCTGCCTGCACCCCGGTGGAGCTGGTCCTGCCTCCCAGCCTGTACTCCCAGCCCACTGTCACACGCTCCTTGGTGGATCAACTATACTCCAGGAATGTGTGGTTTCTTCTCACCTTTGCCTCCACAGGACTGCCAGTACTGGTGTTTGTAGGGGTCTTGTCACACCCTTCAGCTAGGGAAGGTGCCAGGGTGGTTCCTCCTGCAGCACAGCCAAGAACTGTGGAGGGCACAGAGCAGAACCATAAAACACACACAGTGGTCAGAAAAAAAAGCCAAGTTGGGTTCCAGTCTGTCTGAGGACATTTAATTGGGGCAATTTTCTCTGAAACTCTGAAACTGGAGTTTTGGAGCTTTCTTGGGGGAGAAACCAGGAGAAAGGAGGAGAACAGTGATTAAAAGCTAGGTGGCAGTGGGCACATGGGTTGAGAGAACTGGCCGCACACCCCACACAGCATCCCCAGCTGTGAAGGCAGCAGGCAGGTGGCTGCTGCAGCAGCACAGAGCAGGGGGCTCAGCATTTCACCTGCCAGTGAGTCATTTGGCAGAGGAGGAAACCTCTGACAGCACCGAGGATGTGGAGGTGGTTGCTGTGCCCCTGCCTTGTGCTAAAGGTGCTCCAATGACTGTGGTATATAGGGCACAGCCAGCTCCCTTCCCACTGCACACTCAACACTGCAGCTGCACCTTCCTCAGGATGAGACCATCCAGCTGCAGTGG
>JANPWX010019120.1:9186-36712 GCA_024734555.1 Trochalopteron elliotii
TCCAGGGATTCTCTGGCAATTCCAGCCCAGGCAGGAATTCCCAATTCCCAATCTCCCATCCAGCCCTGCCCTGTGGCAGTGGGAAGCCATTCCCTGTGTCCTGTCCCTGTGTCCTTGTCCCCAGTCCCTCTGCAGCTCTCCTGGAGTTTTGCACACCCACTGATCTTTCCTACCCTGAAATATATCCTGGCGTGAAGGAGCCACTTTCTCAGGTTTGCTGGTCACCAGGGCAATCTCTGTGGAGGAAAAAAAAGGAAAGGGTTTGTGCTCTGTCTCAACTAAACCATGCAGGAGGTTTAAAAGCCATTATATCTCCTCTAAATGTTCCTTACATTCCCCTACATCATATTCCTTCTATTTCTTACATTCCCCTACATCATATTCCTTCTATTTATTACATTTCCCTGTATTTTCCCCCCATTCTGCTGCAAACCACTGCCAGCCTGGCTCCTCACACACTGAAATATATATATATATTTTGGTGTGGAAATACTGGATTAAAAGTAGAGAAATTAAGTCTGAGCTATGAGGAATAAACTCAGCCCTGAGGAGCCAGCAAAAAAAGAAAAAAAAGAAAGGAGGAGGAAAAAAAAATGAACCCCAAAGTTGTTTGTGCTAAGTGAAGATGCTCAAAGAATTGTGCAAGGATATGGCAAAAGGCCAGAGAAGTGACTGAGAGCTCCTGGAATGGCTTTTTCCCAAAGGTTGGGAACCAATAAATCCTGATTATGCACAGACTTGTCCCTGCTAAATGAGAGCAGCAGAACAAGAGCAGCCCCAAGGCTCTGAGCTTTGCCTCCAGCCCATTTCCATGGAACTGGGTGGGTTCCATTACCTGGTTTCTGCTCAAAGATGGGGGCTGTGGCCAGGGGAACTGTTTTCATGTCAAAGGGTTTCTCTGAGGGCTCCAGTGTGTACTGGTGCAGGGCTTTCTCCATCCCAGGAACAGACACTGTCAGCCCTGCAGAGGAGAAAGGCAAAAAAATTTCAGTTTTTAAGTGCTGGAAATGCCCCAAGCACTGTTGATAAACAGGAAACACAAAACAGGCAAAGTAGAAAAAAAATGCTGCTCTGAAGATGACACAAAATTGCCAAGTTTAGACAGTTTACTCCCAAGAATCTTACATGGATTAATTAAATCCTCTGTTCATGTGAATTGTCAATCACAGACATAAAATATTTTATAACCAACCCCCATCCCCGTTTTGGATTGGCAAAGATGGAGTAAAAATGAAGAAATTTGTGCCAAGTGAAGGAAGAACAAATGAAGGCCCAGCTCATACCCCTGTCTCCATTTCCCAGGCCATGCTTCCCACATTTAAATTATTTAGAATTCCCAGAGAAGCTGTGGCTGCCCCTGGATCCCAGAGACACAGGAAACACAAAACAGGCAAAGTAGAAAAAAAAGCTGCTCTGAAGATGACACAAAATTGCCAAGTTTAGGCAGCTCACTCCCAAGAATCCTACATGGATTAATTAAATCTTCTGCTTATGTGAATTGCCAATCACAGACATAAAATGTTTTTACAACTAACTCCCATCCTCGTTTTGGATTGAAAAAGATGGAGCAAAAATGAAGGAATTTGTGCCAAGTGAAGGAAGAACCAGTGAAAGCCCAGCTCATACTCCTGCCTCCATTTCCCAGGACATGCTTCCCAGATTTAGATTATTTAGAATTCCCAGAGAATTTGTGCCAGGTGAAGAAAGAACCAATGAAAGCCCAGCTCATACTCCTGCCTCCATTTCCCAGGTCATGCTTCCCACATTTAAATTATTTAGAATTCCCAGAGAAGCTGTGGCTGCCCCTGGATCCCAGGTTGGACAGATTTACATTGCTAAATCTGCCACTCTCAGCACAAACACTTGGCAAGGAGGTGCTAAGACCAGAAAAAACATGTGAGTTAAGAGCTCTGAGTGTTTTTTTTTCCTCTCACTGACCATTAAAGATGTAGGCAGCATTCAGGGCCAGCTGTCTCTGCTGCAGGACATTCAAGTAGAAGGTTGCCCTGTCCCGGACTTCATCATCACTGTCCATCATGCACCTGTTTGGGGACAAGGGGACAAAGTCAGCCAGTTCTGGACATCAGAGAGCTGAGTTAAAAACAGGGCACTGACAAAACTGCCTCTGATACTGCAGTGACAGCCAGAGATCCCTCAAGAGGTTTTCAAATTGTGCAAAAAATGTTGTTTGCACGCCGCAGGAGTTGGTGCACTCTCAATGAAATCATTAACACCACATGTCTTAACAAGAAACACCAACCTGGGACATCTCTGGAGACACAAATGTTCTTTATGAGTCACCTGGATGGGAATTTTCTTGCTTCAAGGGGTGTTAAAAATGCTCACAATGTAGGGGGAGGGTGACTTTTTATATGGGGAAATACTGATGGCACAAGGGGGAACAACTTTCAACTAAAAGAGATTTAGGTTGGAGTTCAAGGGGTGTTAAAAATGCTCACATGTAGGGGGAGGGTGACTTTTATATGGGCAGATATTGATGGGGCAAGAGGGAACAACTTTAAAGTAAAAGAGATTTAGGCTGGTGTGAGGAAGAAATTCCTGTCTGTGAGGATGGGGAGGCCTTGGGAGTTGTGGAAGATCCCAGGCCAGGTTGGATGGGGCTTGGAGCATCCTGGGAGAGTGGAAGGAGCCCCTTCCTTCAGCACTGGCTGAGTTTTAAGATCCTTCTAACCCAAAGCAATCAATAATTCTGATTTATTACCCCCTGAGCAATGTTCTCAGACCAAATTACCATCACATGTCTCCATGACTAATCCCATCCTTCACTTCCTCGTGACCCTTCCTTCCTCCAGCAGTGTTCTGCTCCCTCTCCAGCCATGCAGGAAAGGTGGGAGAAGCATTTTCCCACTCCCCCAGCTGGGATTGACAACCTCAGGGCAAAATCCCAGCCTGGTGTGACGTCGTCGTTGTGTCACCACTCACCTCTGCAGCAGCACCAGGATGCTGGGGAGCAGATTCTCATTCTGTGCCCCAAACTTTGCCAAAGCACTGACAGCAGCTGCAGAGAGAACAGGGAGGTGGTCAGAAGAGCCCAAGCTCTGCACAAACACGTCCTCACAGTCCTGAATTTTTGATTTTTCACATTCCAGTGATATGGGAAGAATAAACCATTCCCGTATTTCCACATGGAAATAGTTTTGTGATCAAGATCAGCTCTGAAAATCTGTTCTGAGGGAGTTCCCCATCAGATTTTTGTTGAATATTCTGTGGAATATTCCAGCCCTTGGCCCTTCTGCCATTTGCAGCAGCTCCCACTCAAAATAAATCTGTTTTCCACACAAGCATTCAGTGGTGACCTGTGGTGGCTCTGCAGGGAGCTCAAACCCCTCAGCAACCACTTGGAGCTGCCTCTCTAAAATACTCAGATTTCAGAGTGGAGAAAATCCCCACCCAGGAAGAAGAGGAAGCTGTTTCAGGAAGTACAAACTCATGACAGTGACATTAAACAGGGAAGTAGCACTGTCCCCTCCTCGTGTGAATTCCAGCAGGCATTCAAAGGGCCTAGAACCAATAAATTATTTATGGTTTTTTTTTCTTTGAAAAGTTTTTTTTTTTTCTGTACTCTTCTTTCTTCCCAGAGGAAAACCAGACCCAGCTCAGCACCACTGGACCTTCAGAGGAAAACTTCACCCTCCTACAGGATCCACATTGCTCCAACAGAACCACATCTGGCACTGCAGAAGGATTTATTTGGGTTGCTCCCAACACCCTGAACCAACAGGGGGTCAGGTCATTGTTCTGACTCCGTTAATGTTTTCTTTTTTGTACTATTGCATTTTTATTTTAATATTCCTAATAAAGAACTGTTATTCCTATATCTTTGCCTGGGAGCCCTTAAACTTCAAAATTATAATAATTCAGAGGGAAAGGGTTTATATTTTCCAGTTCAAGAGAGGCTCCTGCTTTCCTTAGCAGACAGCTGTGTTCCAAACCAAGACATCTCTCCTTACTAAAATCACCCCAAGTTTCATTTCCAGGTGGAAAAAAAAAAGCCAATGAGCCAGAATTGCAATCCTGGAGCTGCACTCACCAGCCCTGACAGGCTCATGCTCCAGCACCAAATAAAAACTCAATATAAATACCCCAGCCCACAAATAAAAACCTGCTCTTACTGAAATCATCCTGAATTTCACTTCCAGGTGGAGAAAAAAGGCCAAGGAGCCAGAATTGCAATCCTGGAGCTGCACTCACCAGCCCTCACAGCCTCGTTCTCCAGCACCAAATAAAAACCCAGTATAAATACCCCAGCCTCTANNTGGCTTAGGATTTCAGCTTTTGTATTTTTTTTAAATCCTGTACTGCTTTAGGATTAAACTCCACATAAAGTGTCAGTTAAGTGTCTTCACATTTTGGTCAGACAAAACAATCCCTCTAGGCCTGAAATTCAAGCACACCCTACAGCTTCAGGCCCTGGAAGTTATAAACAAAAGTGAGATAGGGGGAGCAAACTTTAGGTTATAACTTCATTACCTGAAGCTCTAATTGGAGGATTAACTCCTGATATGTAAATGGACCAAACTTAGAATTGTCTGAAAAACTTGTGACTACTTGGAGAAAAGAATCATTTGGACAAATTGGGGTAAAAAAAGGTGGACTGGGTGACCTCACCCAGCCCTTCACAGAGCATTCCCAGCCCTCTGAGCATCCTCAGCTCGAATGATGGTTCAGGATTTTAGTTTTTGTATTTCTCAAATCCTGTACTGCTTTAACTCCACACAGAGTGTCAGTTAAGTGTCTTCACATTTTGCTCACACAGAACAATCCCTCTAGGCCTGAAATTCAAGGACACCCTACAGCTTCAGGCCCTGAAGAGGATAAAAAAAAGTGAGTTAGAGGGAGCAAACTTCAGGTAATGACTTCATTACCTGAAGCTGTAATTGGAGGATTAACCCCTGATATGTAAATGGACCAAACTTAGAATTGTCTGAAGAACTCGTGACCATCATCCATCCTGGGAGGCTTCTGACTGCCCAAGGTGTGATGCCTTAAGTTTTAGCTTTCATATTTTCCACATTCTCTACTGCATTGGTATATAACTCTGAATTTACATAAAGTGTTAGCAAGTTCTCTTTCCAGTGTAGTCAGACAAAACAATCTTTTTCAACCCCAGAATCAAGGACACCATTGCAGCTTTGGGTCCAAAAAAGTATCAGCAACAGCAAATTGAGGAGAGCAAACTGGGAGGGTGGGACTTCATAACCTGAAGCTGTAGTTGCACAATTAACCCCAACATGGAAATATATAAAAACTTATAAAAGTGTGAAAATTCTGACTCAGAGTCCATCTTGGGGGCAGCCCTGACCAGGGTCTTGTACTGCCCAAGGTGTATCCTTAAAGGACTTTAAATAAATATCTACTTTATTCCTTTATCACTGTCTAGCTCACTTCTTGGTAACCTCTCAAGGCATCAGGTGCACCTATTGAAAGCCTTTAATAAATAACAACTTTATTCTATTTATCTTGTCCAGCCTCAGTTCAAGGCAGCCACTCCAAGGCATCACTAATTCCTGAGCATTTCACACAGGTCTGACCCCCCAGGGGTTGTAATCACTCATCTCTCTGTGAATCCACTGAGAGAAGAGACTTTTCCCATCACCCAGCAGCTCCAAATCTGCCCAAATCCCTCCCCCAGAGCAAGTGTGACACTTACATCATCCCTGAGCATGTTGGAGAGGAAGGTCATCATCACACTGTGCTTCCGTGGGTACTTCTGGCACAGGGCACTGATGGCCTGCACCACCACCACCTGCAGGAAACACAGAAGGATGTGGGTCATGAGTTTATTTCCTCAGGAAAAACTCAGCTTTCTAGCTCAAGTTGTCACCTTGATTGATTAAATCCATGGAACAAGGATAAAAATCAGGTGGTGGATTCTCAGGGTCAGTGTGGAAGAACTTTGTGCCAGGGTGCTGCAAGGCCTGGCTCTGCTAAAGACTGGAATTTAGGATGGATGTGTTAACTCAAAAACCTCCCTTCCTTCCTTCCTTCCTTCCTTCCTTCCTTCCTTCCTTCCTTCCTTCCTTCTGCCCAGGCATGGCCATGCTCTCATTTTAACTTTCCATGTTCTGTCATTAAAACTCTTTGTCATTAAAACACAGAAGGATGTGGGTCATGTGTTTATTTCCTCAGGAAAAACTCAGGTTTCTAGCTCAAGTTGTCACCTTGATTGATTAAATCCACGGAACAAGGATAAAAATCAGGTGGTGGATTCTCAGGAACACCTTTGTGCCAGGGTGCTGCAAGGCCTGGCTTTGCTAAAGACTGGAATTTAGGATGGATGTGTTAACTCAAAGACCTCCCCTCCTTCTTTCCTTCCTTCTTTCATTCCTTCTGCCCAGGCATGATCATGATCCCATTTTAACTGGTCACATTCTGTCATTAAAACTCTTTTTGCAATTTCAAACTTTTTTTTCTCATACAAACAAGGACTTGAGATCACTTTAAGCAGACTGATTTTGCAGAGCTGTGCTCCTCATGATGTAACACTGAACCATCCTGAACCAATTTGTTACCAGTTTAGTCACTATAAAACTTACAAATTAGGTAGAAATTTAGAATTAACACGGTTCCCTAACTATGCATCAAGACTGATGTGATCTAAACTCAGAAAGAACACTTAAAATCCTTCTTCCTCTCTAAAACAACCAGAAGGAAGATTTGCAGGATGTTGCACAGGAGCCAAGAAAACACCAAATGATATTTTTCCTCTCTTGGAGTGGTTGGGAGGAAGGCACACAGGATATTTAAGCTGGGAAGCTCCTCCTGAACTTTACCCTGCTAGACTGAACCAGCAAAGCATCGACAAACAGGCAAAGCTTCATCAAAAAAAAACCCCCCAAAACAACAAAAAATGGCAGAAAAACCTGCAGCTGGAAAGAGCAGAGGCCTCCAAAGCCACACCTTAAACTCATCTGAGATTTCTGACACGAAGGAGGAGATCTGCTTCATGAGCCTGTCCACGCTGCTCTCGCTGCCTGTCTTCAGCAGGGTGGTGATGGCCAGCGTGGCAATGCTCCTGTTGGAGTCTGTGATCAGGTTTTCCAGGTCCAGGTTGCAGGCAGTGACTGCAGATGGATGTTTCATGGCCACCTGCAAGGAAGACAAAATTCCAGAATTAGGTGGCAGCTGTGGCATCCTGCAGTTCAAAGCATCAGGGGTTTTGGTTGGAGTGTTTTAAATGGATTTTAAATTACAGCTCGTGGCTTTGGCAGTCACAGATTTTTGCTGCTGTGTTGTGCAGCTCTAAAATCAGAATATTTCCTTCACGTGGATTTGGTAATATTAAATATCCAGGATTCCCAGCTGAAAGCCCACTAATTATCAAACTCCAGCTTGTTACATCCCCGTGGTCCAGAAATGAGCAAACACAGCCTGAATGCAGGAAAGATTTCTGACCCACCACGAGATCTGGCATGGAAAAGCCAATTCTCCAGCATGGAATAATTCCAAATAAGTCACCCCAAGGGCAGCTGCTCTGCTGGAGGTGACACATCATTAGGCACTGTGGGCTGGCTCTGAGCTCAGAGAATGAAGCTTGTTTGGAGGGTTTGAAGCACTCACTTTGTTGAGGGTCCGGACGGCCGCGTAGCGCAGGACGGGTTTGGGAGAACTGCAGAAAAGCTGCAACACTGAGAGGAAAAAAAACCACAAAAAACAACCAAAAAACAAAGATATGGCCGCTTTTAAAGAAAGGGAATAGAGTAGAAAGTCTAATGTATCTCCATTCAACTAAACACTGCTAAATATTCATGCAGGTCTGTGTATAATTTATCAGGAGCTTCACACAGGTTAGAACGAAACTCCTGGTGAAATTTTTATCCCACCACAGTTGTCTCTTCATTCCAGTTCTATATTCCAGGTGGAGGAGAGTTTTCCCAGAGAATCTGTGGTTGTTCCACCCCTGGAAATGTCCAAGGCCAGGCTGGACAAAGCTTGGAGCAGCCTGGGATAGTGGGAGGTGTCACTGCCCAGTGCAGGGGGTGGCACTGGAAGATCTTTAAGGTCTTTTCCAATCCAAACCATTCCATGATTCCCTCCCTTCCCAAATTCCTGCAGCTGGATAAAGACAAGAATCCCCTTGTGCCACCTCTACTGCCATTTATCTAAACCTCTGAATGAAAAAGAGAAAAGGGATCTCATCCAAAAACCCTTTAACTTAAAGACCGTTTAACCCAGAAAAATCAGGGTTTGGGGATTGTAATTCTGATGGATTTTCTCTCCATTTCTTTATTTCTCTAAAATTCTGGAATAAAAGGGCTGGGACCAACCTGACACAGCAGGTGCCAGCTCCCTGGCAGTGCAGTTTGGCAGGTGGATGATGGCAGAGGCAGCCTCATAAATCACCATCTCGTGCTTGTTCCTCAGGCAGCTCTCAATGAAGTCAAACAGGGGACTCTCATGGCTGCAAACACAACAATACTGGGGTTTCAGGCTGGAAAAATCCCTCCAAGATTGATTTCAAGACTTCAATGGCTACAAAGACAACAACTCCAGGATTTTAGGCTGGAAAAATCCCTTTGGTTTCAAGACTTTCATGGCTACAAACACACAACAATCCCAAGATCTTTTAGGCTGGAAAAACCCCTTTGATTTCAAGACTTTCATGGCTACAAACACAACAATCCCTGGATTTCAGGCTGGAAAAATCCCTTTAAAATCGAGTTCAAGACTTTCATGGCTACAAACACAACAATCCCAGGATATTTTAGGCTGGAAAAAAACCCTTGAAGATTGAATCCATGAATTATCCCAGCACTAAAGTTCTCTCCCTATGGATATTTCCACCAACCCTAAAAAGAACCCCACTGTTTCCAAACCTTAATTAATTTTTCTGATTGAAATCCTGCCTGTGACTTACCCCTCCTCAGACTCCTTGAGGAGTTTGCTGGCAATCCTGATCAGCATGCAGTAGGCAAACTGGGATTTCAGGCCAGATTTGGTGAATTTGTTCAGCATCTTGGAGACAGCCAGCCTGTCGTTTTTCCTAAGGTGATAGAGCAGCCCCAGAGCATGATACTATGGGATGGGAAACAGAGGGGCAGGCACTGAGTACAAAAATCCACAGCAAAACATCAAAAGAGGGGGTGATTATTGCTGTTTTCCTGGCAGGAATACCTTCTAACCTCAACTGAGCTGAGTTGCAAAGATCTGCAACGTTTCCTTGCCCTTTTCTGTCCACTCTCAACTATTCCTGAAGATCCAAAGAGCCACAAAGTTAATTTATTTCTTTTTTTTTTTTTTCTTTTTTCCCCATTAAATATCATAACTTCAAAGGTTTCAACTTTGCACAGGAATTCCTGCATTTCTAATGAACTCCACATCCAGGATATCCCAAGGCCCTGCAATGACAGCTGACCTCACAAAAATCCTTGAGGCTTTTTTGAGGGAAGCACAAAGGAACATTTCTAATTCCTTGCCAAGTTATTTTGTTGTTTTTTTTTTTTCCCATAAAACTGACTTACTGCAAGGCTTAATGAAGCTGCTAAGTGGGCAAGAACAAAGCTGATTTTACAGAATCTTTCTGATCATGAGTCTGCAGCAGAAAGAATAATTTATTGTTCTGAATAGACAGAATAATTTAAGATTCTCAACAGAAAGATTAATTCCATATTCTGAACAGACAGAATAATTTAATATTCTCAACAGACAGAATAATTCCATTTCCACAGATGTCTGGAATATCTGTGCAAAAAACCATTTTGCTCTTGTGACCTCACTGATATTTGGGTTCATCTTTTGCATCTGGCAAATTTTCTGAAGGCCAAGAGATGCTCCTTGGGAGGCAGTGAGAAAATTTCCCCAAGTTTTTGAGCACTCAAATTCAAATCCCTTCTGCAACAACCACAGTGGGACAGGCATGAGCATTCCAGCTACCAGAAATTCAGCAGGAAAAAGGGAGGAGAACATCAGAGCCAGCTCTTAATTAACAATCTCATGCTGACATAATGGAAAAATTAATTAATTCTTTTCTTAAACTGTCAATTTGTTTCCCACAAATCACAATTTTTGCTTTTAGAAGACTAAAGAAAAAGAAGATTTCTTTTTTTTCTTAGTAACTATGAGCATGCCACTAATCCCCCTCAGCATTTTCAGGGACAGCCACCCCCAAACACACCTGGACCATGACGTTGTCACTGGAAGCTGCTTCCTGAGCTTCATTGATCCACCTTTTGACCACGTCATAGCTGATCTTCATCATGTGCTGCAAAAAAAAAAAATAAAAAACAAACTGAGATTGGAGATGAGCTCACAGCAGTTTCACAGCCACTCTTTATCCTACACCCCTGTAAAATGTGCATTTCCTTCCAGCTCGGTCTCAAATTATCACACCCCACTTTGATTAATAAAAGATTTTAACTACTGAGATCTTTCTCAGCCTTTTCTCCTAAAAAAATGGGAGAGGAAATCAGAGTGGATTCCTTCACCTTGTCCTCCTGGTGTCTATTAGCAGAAATAATCCTGAATTGCAGTTTCAGCAGGTGATTTCATGGCCCCTCCCCAGATAAATTCATGTTTTACACTGCAGAAATCTGAGCATTTTGCACTAGGCTGAACTAGAAATCATCATGTTGATGTACTCAAATGTTCAGAAAGGAATTTGAGGAGAGTAAGCAAACTCTGTTTTATTTTTATTTTCCAGTAAGCTGAAAAGACATCTCAGAGAAAAAAACAAAACAAACAAAATAAACACAGCAGATTCACCTTCCCAGGCTGCCAAAACACAAAAATCTTCTGCTTTACTCACCAAAGATGACACCAGTGCAGAGCTGGACACGCTGGGGACTTTGTCCACAATGGCCTGTTTCATGTACCTCTCGATGCCTTGGAGCATTGTACCCTGGAAAACAGGCAAAAAGGGAACTGGGGATGCTTTGGAGGAAGAGCATGGAAGCAGCAGAAGGCAAAAATCCACATTCAAAAGACCCTCAGCAAAAACTAATTCTGTAAGGTAGATGTGGGTTTGAGCAGCCTGGTCCTGAAGGGTGACAGTGACAAAGTCACCACTAGAGCAATTTCTGATCTGAAAGGAACTTCCAAACATTCCAACCCCACATTCCCAGTGCTCCAGCTCCACAGTGTTCCTGGAAATTGCACAGGGCATTGAGCAGAGCAAGCCCAGAACAGAAACTGGAGCTCCCAAACCTTCCAGCTGCAGATTCCCAGTGCTCCAGCCTCACAGAGTTCCTGGAAATTGCACAGAGCATTGAGCAGAGCAATCTCAATCAAACTGGAACTTCCAAATCTTCCAGCAGCACATTCCCAGTGCTCCAGGCTCCACACTGTTCCTGGAAATTGCAGAGGGCATTGAGCAGAGAAAGCCCAGAACAGAAACTGGAGCTCCCAAACCTTCCAGCTGCTAATTCCCAGTGCTCCAGCCTCACAGAGTTCCTGGAAATTGCACAGAGCATTGAGCAGAGCAATCTCAATCAAACTGGAACTTCCAAATCTTCCAGCAGCACACTCCCAGTGCTCCAGCCTCACAGAGTTCCTGGAAATTGCACAGGGCATTGAGCAGAGAAAGCCCAGAACAGAAACTGGAGCTCCCAAACATTCCAGCCCCACAGAGCTCCTGGAAATTGCACAGGGCATTGAGCAGAGCAATTTCAGATAGAAACTGGAACTCCAAATCTTCCAACTGCACATTCCCAGTGTTCCTGGAAACTGCAGAGGAGATTGAGCAGAGAAAACCCAGATACAAACTGGAAGTTTCAAATCTTCCAGCTGCACATTCCCAGTGCTCCAGCTCCACAGAGCTGCTGGAAATTGCTCAGGGCCTCGAGCAGCCCCCTACAAAGCAGCAGTTGCACTACTGCTGCAAAAAGCATCCTGCAGGAGAGCAGTTTTGGGATTTTAAACCCATTTATCACCTCTCCCCCAGCGTGCCCCAGGCTGTACTCACATCAGTGATCCTGCAGAGAGCTCGGATGGCCGGGCCTCGATAAACATCCTCCTTGCCTGTCATGTCTTTGGTCAAACTGAAAACCACCAAAAACATCCTGTTAGCACTTCATCCACGTCCCCACGTTTCAGTCTTTAGGTGACACTCACCTCAGTTAGCTGCTCTGGTTCTGGTTAGCAACAACTCCTTAATAATCTGCTTAATTTGAGAGTTATTGACATCAAAACCCGGGGAAATACAGAACTGTAAAACTGCAAATTGCTTTTTAATAGATAAAATATAAAAAGCAATCCATTGTATTGCTTTGGTTTGATTAGCTCATTCTCTCTCTTGGTGGTGCTGCTTGTCCTACGCAGAATTTTGGTGCAGAAATAGTGAAAATTTAGAAAAGTTCAGTTTGGTTTATTTCATATATTTCTAAAGCTGTTCAGTAATCCAACAACAGATCCAATTTTTGCTCTTGCAACAGCTGCAATGGTTGTTTTTGAAGTAAAAAAAAAATAAAAAATTGAGAGTTCAGTAGGGAGAATGAACTGGGCTTTGCTTTTCTTTAATTTGTAAATTCATTTGCATCTTTGCTTTTCTTTAATTTGTAAATTCATTTGCATCTTTGCTTTTCTTTAATTTGTAAATTCATTTGCATCTTTGCTTTTCTTTAATTTGTACATTAATTTGCATCTTTGCTTTTCTTTCATTCGCTCTGACAGCAAAGCCACAGCCTGACAACTTCACAGAGTATCAAGAATTTAAAAAAAACCCAAACCCTTAAACCAGAAGAAAACAAAGTAACAACCACTTGATAAACTGAATTCTCCCACGGAGTGGGAACAAAATAACATTTCAGAGGGTGGCACAAACTGTGTATCCCAGAATTGATGTATCCTTATAAAACCTCAACAGTGGGGCAGCAAAAACAAACCCAGGGAGCTGCAGCCCCTTTTCTGGGCTCGTTTTTTAGGTTCTTTTTCTGGGTTTTTTAGGTTCTTTTCTGGGGTTCTGGAGGGTGTCCCACCTGCTGGTGACAATGATGACATCCTCAGAGATATTGGCCATCTCTTTGATGGTGAGGTAACACATTCTCCTGAGGGTTTGCTGTGGAAATGTGGGGCAGAAAAAGGTTAACCTCGACGGTAAGTGGAAGTTTTAAAAGAGAAATAAATATAAAAAAATAAATATTTCACTTTGAAAGGAAAAGAAGCCTTTAGACAAAACACATTCTTTTCAATCCCAAGTGTAAAACTACATTTGATCCCTGGATAAGAGCCAAACTCCCTGATATCAAATCAGAAGAGTAAGACATTAATATTCTGTAAAATGATAAGAACCAATGCAAAAATTCATGTTAATTATCTAAGAAGTGATGCAGCACATCTGTACTCAGAAGCCTCCCAACTATCAGTTGAAATTTAATGAATCAGTTAATTATGAGTTAAAAGCTTTGAAAAGAACCTTGTTATTGTAAAAACAAAAAACCCAAACAAATACATGTGGAGTGTTGACATTAAGTCTTTGAAAACAATTAATTTTATATTTTAAAAAACCCTCTGCTTTTTAAAATGTGGATATGAGCAACATCCCAAACACTCTGTACTTCCAAAAATTTTATTACCTCTTTGAACAGCTGCACCTTCCTTGGACAAATCTCTAACAAGCAAACCCTTTTTAATTAAAATTAATGAGCCCCACGACACGAAACACACTGCTTTAAGTTCTGACACTCTGCACAAGAGATCACAGAAGGAGTTTACATTCCCAAAATCAATTCTCAAAGCACTCTAAGATTTTGAGGGTGTTCTCATCCCTTGCCTCAACGAGATCAATGCTGATCCATCCTCTAAGCAACAGCAGCCTTTGATCTGCAGGCAAATTTCAAACTCTATTTTGAATTCAGCAGATGGTGCTTTGCAAGTGGAAGCAACAACCATCAAGTGAGAGTGATCTGTAAATTCAGGCTTTGTCATTATCCCCATTTTTACAGCAGTAATTAACTCAGAACCCACCTCCACCCCCAAACCCACAGCACTACCACGTGTTAATTATTCAGCCCTTTCTTTCCAAACCAGGAATTGCCTCCCACATCCCAAAAAATCCGAGGCTTTGGCAGCTCCTGCATGCCCAGACAGAGGGAAGGAGAGACAAAACACCTTTTACATCACCATGTCCTTACATCATTAGACTGAAACAATCTGGTCATGGCAAAAAAAGCTTCCGTGGCTTCCGTGGTTCCGAAATGTTCACCCTGGAATGAGCAGAGAGGAAAAAAAAACCCAGGAATTATCCAGCTCCTTTTTCTAATGCCCTCCCACACACACACACACACACCAGGAATCTTTTCCTTGGAGACTTTCTCCTGGAAAAAAATCATCCTTTCCTTCTTTTCTTCCCAGAGAATCCACATTCCCTGGGAATTAGGAATTAATCTCCACTCGAAATGCCCTCCACAGGGATGGAAGTTTTCCCTGTGGCAGGAAGAGGCTGGGAAAACTTCT
The DNA here is from genome assembly GCA_024734555.1 of Trochalopteron elliotii. NCBI lineage: Eukaryota > Metazoa > Chordata > Aves > Passeriformes > Leiothrichidae > Trochalopteron > Trochalopteron elliotii. The sequence continues at coordinate 23,596 of JANPWX010019120.1, forward strand.
TTCCCCACTAAAAACATTAATTCTGGATGGAGACAAACCCTCAGAGTTACCTGGTTGAGCAGGTAGAGGATCTTGGTAAGGATGTGAAGGCATCTTCGTGGGTTTATTGGGGTCTCGTTGAAGAGCCGTGCCTGGAAACAAAACAGAAATTCTGCTTTAATAGATCCCAACAGGAATTATTTCTCTTTCAACAGCAAAATTAAATTAATCTTTGTTTCCAGCCAAAGCAGCTTGTTAAGTTTTATCTGTATTTAAATATGTGTCTCAGAGAATGTGTTTTTGCATTTTTAGTTTGCAGCCATCAGACAAAGCACAAACAGCTCAATTTGCCATCTGGAACTGGCAAAAAATGCCTCAAAATAAAACAGTTTTTTCTTCAGGAAGAGCCCCCAGAGATGCCACATATCCATATGGAAGGCAGAAGCCACGTGTCATCTGATTATCCTAAAAAAACCCCTCTCATTAACTGTAGATAAAATCAATTTATTGACACTCTCTGTGATTTTAAATTAATTCTGTGAATTTAGCCATCCACGTTTCCCCTCAATCCTTCTGCAGCACTTCCTGAGGGGAAAGATAATTCATAAATAATTAATGAAACAGCATTCTCCTGTGATTATTCCTACCTCCTGAAGCACAGCACTCTTCTCCAGATGCTGGAAAGGATTGGAGCCACTCCCTGAGGAAAAAAGAGAACTCTCAGTTGGGGAAATTAATTCCTCACACACCCCAACAGGTCTGAACATGCAGGAACAGCCCCAAAATTTTACCAAACCACCACAAAACAGTGACATTCCTCTTTGAATAACTGATGTTGGCCATCATCAGCTTGGAATTCATTTTCTTAAGTGGTATATTCAGAGTTATAGAAGGAACAAAGATTAAAAAAAAGGAGAGGAAGAAGAAAATTGTTTGCTATTTAATTTGCTTTCAGACAAAATGATTTCCTTTCCCCACTTTCCTAACCCACCTAGTTTTATTCCTTCAGGCACTAAAAGCACTGAAGGCATCAACACAAAAGCTGCTGATCAGGATGTGAAGGAGAACTGAAACCACTTTCCAGACACACAAATCCCTCCACAGCCTCACTTCTGCTCCTCCCAAGCAGGAATTCCTCATTTCCCAGCTCATTGATCCCTCAGTTCTCACATCCCAAGCAGAAAGAAATTGAAAATGAAACAATTTGGGCACATTTGGAGCTCAGAGGGGCAGCACAGAAAATCCAGGGCAGCATCAGTTATTGTAGGGAATATGGATTGGAATCCCAGACTTTTGGAAGGGACTTTCCAGGGATTTTTCACTGTCCCAGGGTGATCCAAGATCCATCCAACCTGGCCTTGGACACTTCCAGGGATCAGGGACCAAGATTTTACCTCCCTTAGGGCCAGAGGTTGCCTAAACTCCCTGTGGTGAATTCCAGATGTGCACACACAGCCCCGACAGAGAAGGTCTGGAAAAGTCTCTCTGAAGCCTTTTAAATTTTGTTTTGTGCAGCAAAACTGAGCAGAAAAAATTATTTTCTTTCCATATATTATCACATCGTTCAGGTAGTGACATAAATATAAAATACACGTCATCAATTCTCTCTTCCTTCTTCCTGAGGGATGAAACACCTGCACTGAGCAGAGACAGAGATAAAATCCTCTCTAGAAAGCGGCTGTGCAAACAGGAAGAGCAAAGAGACGCCAGTTCCTCTGAAATACTTTGGCAGTCAGTTTTTGTACTGAGGCACAAATACCCCACGAGCTGTGAGGGATGAGAGACCACAGAACCACGGAACGGGTTGGCTTTAGAAGGAGATTTAAGGATCTTTCACTTCCACCTCCTGTCATGAGCGGGGACACCTTCCACTATCCCAGCCTGCTCCAACCTGATATTTTCAGGAATCCAAGGACAGACACAGCTTCACTGGGAATTCTATTCCAGGGCCTCCTCCACCTCAGGCATCTCCCTCACCTCAGCATCCCCTCAGCTCCCTCACCTCCACCCCGCGTTCACCTCAGCACCCGCCTCACCTCAACCCCCGCTGTCACCCCAGCACACTTCAGCCCCTTCCTCACCCCAGCAGCCCTCCCCTCACCCCCAGCCCCCAGCGTACCGGACTCCTCGTCCTTTTTATCGAACTTCTTGATCATGGCGGCCCCGCTCCGGCTCCCGCTCCCTCCGACCGCCGCCGCCTCAGCAGCCCCGCCGGAAGCCCCGCCCCCGCCCCGCTTTCCGCCATCTGATTGGGTCGCGGCGCTGTCAATCAACACCTGCGCCTTCCGCCTCGCTAAGCCACGCCCCCACCCGCGCGCTGAAGGGGCGGGGCCAGAGTGAGGGCGCGTCTTAAAGGAGCCGCGTGGTTATTTTGTGAGGGGAGCGAGGCTCCGCTGGCGGACAGAGAGATAAATAAATAGATCAATAAACCATCCGGGCTCCTGGCCAAGAAACGTGAACTTATATGGAGTTCACATGGAATTTATGTGGAATTCACACGGAATTCACGTGACAATCAAACCCTCTGGGGCCTTTGGCAAAAGCCGGGGTAAGTCACAAGTAACTCCTGTGTAACTCTTACGTAACTCGCGCTTAACTCCCGTGACAAACCAACCATTAGACCCCTTGGCCAAAACAAACAAACAAACAAAAAAAAAAAAAAACCCAAAATTTATCCCCGTGTAACTCACACGTTAACAAGTTAACAGAATTAATTTTCATGTAACTTTCAGGAAAACCAGCAATAAAACGTGCTATATAATATATATAATATATAATACATTATCTATTATCTTAAAATATATTACATTTTTTAGGTTGATTTTTTTTTGCCCACTGGCAAAAAAAGAAAAAAAAAAAGATTCTTATTAAATTCCCATGTAACTCGTGTGTAACTCACAAGGAACTCACATGTAATTCCCATGTAATTTCCAAGGAATTCTTATGTAATTCCCGTGTAGCTCATGTGTAACTCATAAAGAACTCATATGCAATTCCCATGTAGCTCATGTGTAACTCACAAGGAACTCACACGTAATTCCCAAGTGATTTCCATGCAATTTCTATGTAATACCCATGTAATTCCCATGTAATTCCCATGTAACTCATGTGTAACTCCCATGTCACTCTCATTACACACCAGCCATTTGAGTCCCTTGGCAAAATGAAGTGCCTCAAGTTGTGCCAGGGGAAGATTTAGGTTGGATATTGAGAAAATTCCTTCCTGGAAAGCTTTGTTCAGGAGTCCCCATCCCCAGAGGGATTTATCACGCCGTGGATGTGGCACTTGGGGAATGTGACTTGAACGAGTTTTCCCCCTGAAATCTGAGGAATTGGGATCAAGAAAGATGCTGCTGCTCCTGAGTGGAATAACTGTGGAGCTGGACATGCCAATAATCCACGGGAGCAGCTTTGCCCGTGCTGCCTTCCCTCAGCAGGTTGGGAATGCTGGAATTCTCCTCCTCATCCCACAAGGACAATGGTTTCATGCCTTGCACCTCGGGGAATAAAAGGAATTCCTTAGGAAATGGGGTAATCCAAGCCTGTGTCCTGTTAACTGCAGCAGCAGTGACCTAGAACACAAAGCCATGACCCCATTTTTAAATAATTTTCCTCCCAAAGCTGGATTTTTCACGGTATTTTAGGAACCCGATGATGTAAAACTGTTTCATTCCACCCCATTTTCCTGACTTCTCCTGCTTGTAATCCAATCCAGCGAGCTGTGAAAACTCCGGGGGTAATTCACAAGTTTTTAAACTTAATCCTGGTTCTTTCCTTGTGCTGCTGAGCCAGGTTTAACAGCCCCAGCCAATAATTTTGGGCAGGACACCAAGAGCTGAGTGACTTTTCCTGGCGAGCCCTGCTCGAGTGGGAACCCATCCAACTCCTGACACAATTCCATTTTCCTGACTAATCCCCCAGGAAATAAATGAGGAGAAGCTGATTGGTTTCTGGTTAAACAGACTGGAGCAATGAATGAGTTCATTCAGTGCCTCGAGCTGAGGGGGGGGGAAAAAAAAATCAACCTAAAAAAATGTCACAGGGTTATTTCAAGTTTCTCTTTTCCTTTCCCCATTCCTTGTCTTCAGCATTTTTGGGGTCTCCAGTCCAGGGAAGTGTTTCCCATTCCGTTGGGAAACTGGGAAAAAGAAATTTGCAGTGCTGCAAGGACCTCAAATATGATTTTATGGGATGACCTGAGGGATTTAGGAACTTCCATCTAAAAGCTGTGGCACTTTCCCCTTGTTTTTTCCATGTGGGAATTGTTTGCTGCACTCCAAACCTGAGTTTGGAAATTCAGGAAGGGGAAATTCAGAGCAAACTGTTTTGTTTTGGTTTTTTTTTTTTTTTCAGTGGAAAATCTGAATTGATTTATCCCAATTCACTGATATCACCCTTTTTTTCTCATGGAATTGTGGGTTTGTGCCTTCTGTGGGTAAAAAATTCCAGGGGTTTTTGCTTGGAGCAGAGGGTTGTAGGGAAAGGGGTTTGTTTTACTCCCCTAAACACCAGCCACAAATGGGTTTCTGAAACAAGGTGGGGTACAGGATGGGTTTATTTCCTAAAATAAAATGTGTTATATAATATGTAATACACAACATATGATATATATACTATAATGTACAGAATATGTACTATATAATCCGTTATCTATTATTTTAAAATATTTTGCATATTTTATGTTATATATGTTATATGTTCTATAATACATATAACACATTTTACATAATATACTAAACTATATATTATTTTATATATTAATATAGTACGTATTGGTATTATATATTATACATAACACTTGGATTATATAATAAAATTGATTTATTTTAATAAATAAATAAATAATATATTTAATAAATATATTTTTATCAATTAATTATTAATTATTAATTATTTAATTAATAAAATTAAAATATAAATTAAATAAATAAAAATTAAAATGCATTATTTTAATATATAATATGTATTATATATCACAATACATTACATAATGGTATGTTTATTATATAGTTTAATATATTATAAATTATAGTTTATTATATGATATTATATATTAAATATGTTATATATTATTTGGTGTGTATAACATTTGATATATTACACATTGCAATACATAATAATATAATATAATATAATGTAATAGAATGTAATATAACATAACATAATATGATATAATATTATATATAAAATATATATATAAAATAAAAATTATTGTTTTAAAAATATATAAAATATAAAATATGTAAATATTATATTACATTCTATTACATTCTATTACATCCTATTACATTCTATTACATTCTATTATGGATTTAATAGACTGCGTAGTATATTATAGATTATTTTAATGCATATAGTTATATATGAAATATATTCTATATTGCATGTTATATGTATTATATATTGCACTCTATTATGTAATATCACAATTTACCATTTTAATGAACCCCGGGGGCAACTTTTTATCTCGTGTTTGCTTCTCTGGATCTGCCCAGACCCTGCTGGAATTCTGATTTCCTTTTTGTCTCCCGTGGTTGAAGTTGTCACACCGGGGTGAGGTTGTGGTGTCACCTCTGGTGACCTCCTTAATCCTCTGCTGCAGAACTTCTAATCACTCTCTGTTATTATTTTAATTCCTCCCTGTCCTTACTACACCCCCAAAACCACACTGCAGACAGAACCACCTAAAAACCCCAATTTTGGAGCCCCAACCAGCAGCAGCCTTCAGGAGAGGCTTTGTCGTGGGTGAGCAACACGATCAGGGTGTTTATTCCCAGGCTTTATCATCCCAGGGTGAAGATGGAAAAACAATCACCCCGACAAAGGACAGGCTGTGGATCCTTCCCAATCTTCCTCCCACTTCCAGAAGCTAAAAAAGCTGCTGCTGCCAAGTTCTTACCCACCTCAAACTCGAGGTTTTGTAACCTCAGCTGCCTCCAGGCACAGGAACGGTTCCAAAACAAATCCCAGCCCGCTCACAAACGAGTTTTTCCTGCGGTTTTTATTCCTCTTTAACACGTTGTTCCCCTCAAGTGCTTGTAGAGGTCAATGAGATCATGGCAGTATTAATTCCAAGGGGAATATTTGGGTTTTTTTTACAAGTTTTTCCAGTGATTTAGCACAGGCTTATTGCACTCAAGATTCCTAACCTATCATAATTCACAGCTGTTGATAGCAGAGGCAAGTGGAATTTGACAATTATTAACCTTAAAGATAAACTTTAAAAAGGAAGGAGCTTCCCCAGCTGGCTGGAATTTATTATGAAAGGGGAAAAGGAAACAAATTTATTTATTCCTAGAAAGTGAGGGTACAAATCTTCCCCCTTCCTTCTTACCCTCAGAGAACAAAAAAAAAAAAAGGTGTGAATTCATTTTGTACCAGGAGAAACCCCCTGGGAATGTTATTTGCAGGGAAAATGGGATGTGTCCAAGCCTCCAGCTGGAATTTTCACAACCTCACGTTTTGTCAGTGCTGTTCTTCCCTCCCAGAACAGCATCAAATAATTTCACTGGATTAAATCAAAGCTTGTGAGCAAAAATCTGCTCCTTCTCTTTGGGAAAAGGCTGATTCTCAAAAACAGCCTCACATCCAGGAACTGAAAGTCCCCAGATCACAAGCTGAGACCCAAAACAACCCCGAGGCCAAAAACCCCCTGGCGGTTTCACGGGTACTTTCCCCTCACATGGAAAAGGAGCTGAAGTTCCAAAAAAATTCCACTGGAGATCCCCTGAGCTGAGCAGAGCCCACCCCGCTGCTCCCCGGGCTCCTGCTGGGCTCCTCAGCTGTAACTTCCAACACTCCAGCATGGAGACGTTTCCCCTGGAAAGCTCTGGAGAGGTCAGAAATGCAGCAGTGGTTCTTTCCCACAGCCAGGGTGTTCTGGTGGGCAGCAAAGACTCCTTGGTTTTTACCAATTCTGCCAAAATCCAGGCAAAAAAGGGAAATTTTTGTTTGTAAAATAGTAGCAAGTGTTACACGTGGTGCATTTTAGCTTTTATGAGAGAATGACCTTGACTGAAATGCTTAGCACTGGGTCTCCTTTTTCTTCTTCTTCTCCTCCTCCTCCCTTTTCTCCTTCTCTTCCTCCTCCCTTTTCTCCTTCTCTCTTTTCTCCTCCTCCTTCCTTTTCTCCTTCTCCCTTTTCTCCTCCTCCTCCTCCTTCCTTTTCTCCTTCTTTTTCTCCTTTTCCTCCTCCTTCCTTTTCTCCTTCCTTTTCTCCTTCTCCTTCCTTTTCTCCTCCTCCCTTTTCTCCTTCTCCTCCTCCTCCCTTTTCTCCTTCTCCTTCCTTTTCTCCTCCTCCTTCCTTTTCTCCTTCTTCTCCTTCTCCTCCTCCTCCCTTTTCTCCTTCTCCTCCTCCTTCCTTTTCTCCTTCTCCTCCCTTTTCTCCTTCTCCTTCCTTTTCTCCTCCTCCTTCCTTTTCTCCTTCTCCTTCCTTTTCTCCTTCTCCTCCCTTTTCTCCTTCTCCTCCCTTTTCTCCTTCTCCTCCTCCTCATTACAGAGGCTCAAACTTTTCCCATTTCCCATAACACAAAATGTTACCCACTGGATTTTTTTTTTCCTTTCTCCATCCCTCTTAATTTCCAGGGCAACATTTTGACTTTTCCAGGGGTCTCCAAGCACCATGGGCAGCTCTGCTTTGGGTCAGAATCCAGGCCCAGCAACTGCTTCTTGCTGGATTAATAGTAGATAATGAAAATGAAAGTAATTAACTTGACAGGAAATCATCCCAGGCTGCCAATCTGAGCTTTACAAAGCTCAGGTTTTTATGGAACTGTTTTCCTTCAGCACACAGAATTATCAGGGATGAACCACAGTCCCAAATACTCCTGGGAGGATCAGCTCACATCCTGAGCAGGTTTGATGTACTCGGTGCAGGAACCTGTGAGAGCTGATAAGAAGTTGGGTAATTCCTGGTTAAATCCTCAAAGGAAAACAAAAGCTGATTAATTACTGCAGTTTGGACCTTCGTGCTCCTTGAGGCAGAGTTTTGCTTTCTGTTTGCTGGGAAATGAATGCAAAGAAATATTTTTGATCCTCATCTCTGGTATCTTGAAAGGAAGAGTTTGTCTCCCTTTGAACACTGGACTAATCCCTAGTCCTGATTTAAAATCCAGTTTTTCTTACCCCAAAATCTCCAGTCCAAGAGTCACAGCCAACAACACAACCCTTCCATGAGCTACATCCACGGAGAAACCTGAAACTCCTCAACCACTTCCACTTGTGGTGGTGAATCCCCTCAGCTTCCCCTTCCTTGGAGCTGCTCTGGGGCCTCAGGAATTCCCACCTGGATGGTGAAATGTCCCTTGACCACACCAGGAACTTGTGCATGGAAAACTTGGGAGAAATTGTCCATACCAAGAGCCCCAGTTGCCTGAGCAAGGTGAGGAACAAGGGATAATCCCTCATTCCCTGAAGGCTTTGGAATATCATTGCTTGGAATCAGCCCAAGTGGAAAAGTCCCATTAGTGGCAGAGCTTTGAAAAAAAACCCTCTGGTAATTCCCATCTTGAGTTGTGCCCAGGGTAGAAACTTCCTGATGACTTGGAGGAAATCATGGAATCATAGAATGATTGGAAAGGACCTTAAGGATCATCCAGTGCCACCCCAGCCATGGCAGGGACACCTCCCACTGTCCCAGGGTGCTCCAAGCCCCAATGGCCAGCCTGCCCTTGGACATTCCAGGGATTCTCTGGCAATTCCAGCCCAGGCAGGAATTCCCAATTCCCAATCTCCCATCCAGCCCTGCCCTGTGGCAGTGGGAAGCCATTCCCTGTGTCCTGTCCCTGTGTCCTTGTCCCCAGTCCCTCTGCAGCTCTCCTGGAGCCCCTTCAGGCCCTGGAATGTTCTGGAAGCTCTCCCTGGATCCTTCCCTTCTCCAGGCTGGGAATTCCCAGCTCTCCCAGCCTGAGATTGGATCCATCTCCTCTCCAAGAGATCAATGGGCTGAGGGGCCTCACTTGGAATCTCAGGAAACCATGAAGGCTCTCCCTTCCCTTTCCCTCTCTTTTCTCTCCCCATTTTCCAGAAGAATCCCTGGGGATGGATTCTGAGGGTCCCAAATCCCAGAATGCCAGGAGCAGTTTGGGTGGGAAGGGACCTCAGAGCTCATTCCAGGGACAATTCCATGATCCCAGGGGGGCTCCAATCCTTCCTTGGACATTCCAGGGATCCAGGGGTTCTCTGGCAATTCCAGCCCAGGCAGGAATTCCTTCCCAAAATCCCATCCAAATCTCCCCTTTCCCAGGAATTCCCTGTGTCCTGTCCCTCCACTCCTTTCCCAAATTCCAGCTTTTCCTGGAGCCCCTTTAGGCCCTGGAATGTTCTGGAAGCTCTCCCTGGAGCCTTCTCCTCTCCAGGTGAGAATCCCCAGCTCTCCCAGCCTGGATCCCAGGGAACTGAGGGGCTCCAGCCCTGGAGCAGCTCCATGGATTCCTCTGGACTCTCTCCAGCAGCTCCAGGTGCTGGTGCTGTTGTCCCCAGGGCTGGGGCAGCTCTGCAGGTGGGGTCTCACCTGAGGGGACACAGGGACAGAATTCCCCCTCCCTGCTGGGAGATCAGCCCAGGGCTGGGGAGTTCTGGGCTGGGGCAGCTCCAGCCTCACCCCCCCAACACCCCAAATCCTTTTCAAGGGCTTCTCTTCATCCCAGCCTGGAGCAATCCCTCCTCAACATGTAAATCTGTCTATGAATGGATTTAAATCCCCTCCAGCAAGCATAGGATGAATGTTTCCATCTGGGATCTGTAATGAAATAGATCTGTTGTAATTGGAGCAAACCCTGTCCAAGGAAATGGTCAATTAGTCAATGATTAAGTGCTGCTGAAACCTTTTGTGCCCTCATCCTTTTGCACCCTCTCCATACTAATCATTCTGAAATGGTTCTGACTTGGTGCTCATTTCATCTGTGTGATAAATAATAGAATGGACGTTGTCAGGGACATGGAATGTTGGAGAGAATCCAGAGGAGGCCACCAGGATGATCAGAGGGATGGAGCAGCTGGGAGGAAAGGCTGGGAGAGCTGGGAATGTTCCCCTGGAGAAGGGAAGGATCCAGGGAGAGCTTCCAGCACATTCCAGGCCCTAAAGGGGCTCCAGGAGAGCTGCAGAGGGACTGGGGACAAGGACACAGGGACAGGACACAGGGAATGGCTTCAGATTGGAAAAGGGGAGATTGGGGTGGGATCTTGGGAAGGAATTCCTGCCTGGGCTGGAATTGCCAGAGAATCCCTGGATCACTGGAATGTCCAAGGGCAGGCTGGCCATTGGGGCTTGGAACACCCTGGGATGGTAGAAGGTATCCCTGCCCACAGCAGAGGGATGGGAAAAGATGATTTTAAGATCCCTTCCCACCCAAACCTTTCCATAACTCTATGAAATTTATATTAAAACCTGGCTTTTTTCCAATACCATTGATAGTAGCAGTGATAACCCATCCCAAAAATTACTTCTCAGATGTTCAAAGCAGTTGAAAACAGACAACCCCTAAAGCATGGACTTGGATGTGGGGTGGTAAAATTCCTTTGGAAATGCAGATGCTGTGTCCAGCCCTGGGTTTTCTCCCTGCCCCAAGGGAGGGATGCTTTAGGATCACATCCTTGTCCTGGTGCTGCACCTCAGGGGACAATGCACAAAGGGACAAGGATCAGGCAGGGCTTGGTGGGATGATCCTACAAATCAGCCTGTCAGGGAAAATTTCCCTTTCTGACAACCCCAGAGCTGCTCTGGAATCACAATCCTGAGCTGGGAATGAAGCTCCTTCCCAGCTCCACCCCACACTCACAGGGTCACACCAGAACTCCTCACTCCAGGTTTCTCATGGCAGAGCCTCTGATGTCTCAATCCCTAAAATAATCTGATCTCAGTGCAATAATTAAATTATAAAATAACAGGAGGCAAAGGACACCGTGGGTTTTCACACCCTCACAGTCCAAACATGGAAAGTTCTGGATTCTTTGGCTCCTGTCATGGCTCTGAGTGTCACTTGGCTGGACTCCAGTGCTCAGTGCCAGCTCAGGTCCTCTTGTCCCCAAGTCACGTCCTCTTGTCACCAGCCAGAGCTTGACCACACTTGCACTGGGTGTATTCCTCAACAGCCAGGTATTCCCTAGCTCTGATTTCTCCTGGGAAGGCTTGAGGATTTTCATGGAAAGGAATGGAAAATGTGCCCTTCCCAGGGATCACAATCCTCCAGTCTGACCAGTATAAACTCTCACCCAGTTGTGCTTATCTTAAGATTAGCAGCTGCAGAGCTCATTTGCATCAAGAGCACCAAAATTCTCACCTGGAAATTTCGGACAAGATTGGATATTTTTACATCTTTTGACGGAATCCTTGAGAAGAAAGGCAAACTCTTCCCAGACCGAATTTTCTTTACCAAACCCCGAGATTATCACCCTCAGCTCTTGCAGAAACTGCAGTGAACCCTGCCCTGCTGATTGTTTTTCATAACTCCCATCGTGTGGGATCTCAGCCTGTCCAGAGTACAGCCACAATCATCAGCAGCCAGCCCTGGGGATGTGGGATAACCCTCAGCTGGAGTGAAACTCCCCCCGCATTCTCATCTGGAATGTTTCTAAAGCACCACCCTCAGCCATCCCCTCCCTGCTCTCCAGGCTCATGTTGCTCTCCCCAAAACACATTTGGCAGAGTCCAGTGTTTTGTCACGGGTGCAGCCTCTCTTCCGCCTCAGGGAGGGTTAATTGAGGTTAATTCTGGCACGGGGAGAATTTATTCACCTCTCATGAAGATTTGGTGATTAGCCATGCAATGTTCTCCAAGTAACCTTTTGCTTTCCCTTTCCCAGATGTGTGGGGCTGTTCACTGGCGGAATGAAACCGCAGGAGAATAAACAAAGAGGCCCCGAGCAAGGAGCTGGGTTGGGGAGGATTTGTTGGGAGCAGGATCTGTGGGATCTGAGTCCTGGGAATGCTGTGGGATGGAGCCCAACCCCAGGAGCTCTGCAGCTCTTCCAGGGCTGGATCACAGCTGGTTTTGAGGTTTATGTGGGGGACCAGCATGTTCCAGCTCCAGTTCTGGGATTCCTATATCCCAAGGACATGGAATCCCCCAGATCTATGGCCAGGCTTGGGAGGGAGGAGCAGCATCCCCCCAGGATACTGCAATTCCCTTGGATAGCACATTCCCCAGGGCAGGGAGTGCTGCCTCATCTCCTGCCAGGATTGCACCCTTTCCAAGATATTGCATCCCTCCCTGAGATATTGCATCCCTCCCCAAGATATTGCATCCCTCCCCAAGATATTGCATCCCTTCCCAAGATATTGCATCTCTCCCCAAGATATTGCATCTCTCCCCAAGATATTGCATCCCTCCCCAAGATATTGCATCCCTCCCCAAGATATTGCATCTTTTCCCCAAGATATTGCATCCCTCCCCAAGATATTGCATCTTTTCCCCAAGATATTGTGTCCCTTCCCAAGATATTAAATCCTTTCCCAAGATATTGCATCCCTCCCCAAGATATTGCATCGCTGCCCAAGATGTTGCATCCCTTCCCAAGATGTTGCATCCTTCCCCAAGATATTGCATCCCTTCCCAAGATATTGCATCCTTCCCCAAGATATTGCATCCTTTCCCAAGACATTGCATCCCAGGAGTACCACTACCCTCGTGGATATTGCAGTGAGCCCCAATATTGCATCTCCCCAGGCACTGCTTTCTCCAGGGGTATCCCATCCCCTCTCCCCCACCCCTGGATCACAAACTCAAATATTTCATCCTTTCCCCCTCAGGAGATCTCCCATCCCGTGGATGTTGCATCCCCTCTCTGGTTATTGCATCTCCCCTCTTTAGGCACTAAATTCCACACCCTCCCCTCTCCCTCAGGCTTTGGATTGCCTAATCCATCCCTTCGGCAATTACATCCCTCCCGGTATTGCACCCCCACCCCTCCCGGTATTCCGTGCCCCAGGGATCTCATCCCCCCGGGCATCCCATCAGATCCCTGGAGAAGGACTCCCCCTCACCCCGTTCTATTTCATCCCTTTCCGGGAATTGCATTCCCGGGTACCGAATTTCCCCCCGGCACTGAATTCCCATCGGGCACCGAATTCCCATCGGGCACCGAATTCAACCCCGGGCACCGAATTCCCGTCGGGCACCGAATTCCTCCCGGCACCGAAT
>JANPWX010019126.1:0-23635 GCA_024734555.1 Trochalopteron elliotii
TCCCCCTCCCCGCCTTGTTCCCCCCTCCCCGCCTTTGATGCTTCTGGTGTTTGGGAGTCTATTGAGTGCAGAAATGGACTTCACTTTCTGCTGAAGCTCTGTTGTTTCACATACCACAATGAAAAGAAATTGGAGTTGCCAGGAAAAGATTTGTGGCAGGGATGGAAAGGAAAAACGTATTGCTTAGAGTATTTGGATGAATGGGTTAAATTACCAAAACATTTGGTGCTTTTCTGAACACATGGCATATGTGGGTGGTTGTGTGGGTGTAATTTGGGAGTAAGGAAGGCTCTATTCTCAGATTATGTGAAGTAAAATCCTTAAACAAAGAGAAAAGTCCACCGAAAATAACCCCTGTAAGTTGCTACATTTGGAGAAGGCACATACATAAAAATTGATGCCTGTTTCAGCTTCTTCCAAATACAGTGTGAGTCTTTTCCAGTTCTGGTGGAAACCACTGCCCTTTCCTTTTGCTGAATGTGGGAAACTTCATTTCTACAAACCTCTGAAGACCTGTTTCAAAAAGAGTGTTTCCTCCTCACAGTGAAATCCATGGAAAATCCTTGGCTGGTGCAAGGTTGGGGCTATACATGAGTCTTTCTCCCGTTGCTGTTGTTTAATTTCAGACGACGGAGAGGTCCCACATGTAGCTCTTGCAGCTGCTGAGTGTGTGGCCAGGCTGCTGGAGGTGCAGGGACCCAGAGCTCTTGGTTCTGATCATCCAGTACCTCTGAAAATTGGCTGTTGTTACACGAATCATGAACCTCTTGCTGTTTGAGGTGTAAAACAATTTGCCGCCCACAGTTGCCATTTTCGAAGCCCTTCTATGTGGAACTGAAATGTCTGGCTTTTTGAGAGGAGTGCAAGTGTGTACCTGGCAGACATCTACTACACTGAATATGTCATTTCCACTTTGCTTATTCTTAGTCTTCCATAATAATTTCCACATATGAATGCAGGAAAAATACTCAGTCTAGTTCTGTTTATCCTAGCAGTCACTTCAGTGATGGCAAATTTGGAGTGTGTTGGGTTTTGTTGGGGGTTTTTATTCTGAGTAATTCTGCTGATCTGTGTTGCTTTTTTTTCCTTTTTGTCTCTTTTTGGTACAATTTTATCTTGTGGGCCAGGAGTGGAGAGTGAGTACCTTTTATTCAGACAGTGCTGGTAGTACACTAACTAGGCTCATGAGCTTTTTGCTCCTTAATTCCCTGCCCAGGCTCAGGGCTAACAGCTGTGTTTTCAAATAATGAGTGTTTTACAGAACAATGGGAGGTGAAATCAAATCTTCTCTGTTAATATAACCTGTCTGGTCTGTCTCCAGGTGGAGGATGCATTGTCTTACCTTGACCAGGTGAAGCTACAGTTTGGTAGTCAGCCACAGGTCTACAATGACTTCTTGGATATTATGAAGGAATTTAAATCTCAGAGGTAACAAGCTGCATTTTGCTTCTTTCTTCCAGGTTAGAAAGTGTGTGTGGACATGGGAGCACAGGGCAGGAGCAGAATTCTGTCCTTTGTATACAGAATAACACACCTGGAAAATGATGTAAAAGCAGTCGTGTGCTTCATTTTCTGAAAATGAAATGTTTCCCTCCATTTGTACTAAATCTCTGCTTAGAGTGGGAGTTCACAAGTTCAGCCTTGACAGCTGATTCATCTGGCTGTCTGGTTGTCTGCCCATTAATAATGATCAGACTTGGGACTGGATCTCATGGACATAAAACACTGTCTGGCCTAATAAAATAATGCTAGTGTCACTCTGGAGTTCAGCAGTGTGTTTATAGGACTCAGTTTTGCATTGTTTCATATGTTAGAGGTGATAAGGGGAAAAAAAAATCTACTGGAAAATTGCTGTGTGGAGAACCTTGTCCCAGTGGAAGGTCCCAGAGGATGGTGACCATTGTGTGAACATCTTCTTCCTTCCTCAGCATCGACACTCCAGGGGTGATCAGCCGCGTGTCGCAGCTCTTCAAGGGCCACCCAGACTTGATCATGGGTTTCAACACCTTCCTGCCACCCGGCTACAAGATCGAGGTGCAGACCAATGACATGGTGAACGTGACAACCCCGGGGCAGGTTCACCAGATCCCCACCCACGGGCTGCAGCCCCAGCCGGCGCCGCAGCCGCCGCATCCGTCGCAGCCTTCGGCGCAGTCCACCCCGACACCAGCACAGCCGGCGCCGCAGCCCACACCTGCCAAAATCAGCAAGGTGAGAGGCTCTGGGTGACCTGCACTGAGAGCACGGGGGTGCTGTTTCCTCCAGCTGAAGCTGGTGTGGAGCTAGAGAGTGATAAATTACTTCCACGCTGCTTTTCCGCAGTATTTGTGAAACCTTCATGTGTTCTTCCCCTTCTGCTGCTGGATTAGTTTCTCATTTTCGAACTTGAAGATGCAGTCGTAGTTAATTTGACAGCAATTCAAATAAGCTTTCCAAAACGTAAAGGGTTTGGAAAAGCCTTGTTGCTGGCAATGGGGAACTGAAAGACAGTGAGAGCATCTGGTAAATGGCACACACATTATTCAAGAAGTGATCCAGCAATCCTAGGGAAAAGGTTCCTAGTTAAACTACTGGGTACACATTATCTGCCTGCTTTTGTGTATATTGTCTTAGACCTAAAGTCCCAAGAAATAGCCCATAAAATAGAGGTTTATGATGAAGATGTTCTTTTTGATGTGAAAGTGTGTGTGTGTCGTTTCAAATGCTTGAGGCAATTAAGCCTTTAGGACACCTTCATTTGTTGTTTGGTGGATTCTGCATTGCTTGAAGTCTTGTTTTCAGAGTGAATGGTTTTTGTAGAGGGGTCTGGTTCAGCTGTCAGTGTTCAGGAGTTACTGGCAACATTTAAAGTGCAAGAGTTTAGCAAGGTGGCCGTGCTGTTGCCTGTAGGTATTGGTGTGTGTGCCCAAAACAGAGACCTTTCAGTAACAAAGGAAATTTGACTCTGGTTTAGATATAATCCAGATGCTACTGTCCAAAAGATGTATTTTATGTGAAGCAGAACAGGATAATAGATGTTCAAGGAGATTACTCCAGATAAAACATTGTGTATTTTAGCCTCAAAATATGAAAATATTTCAAAGCCTTAGGGAGGGAATCTCCAAAGTTTCAAGGGTTAATCCCTAAACTGTTAGATAACAACTGCCTGGAAAAGCTAAAGGAAAAGGTAATATGCAGTTTTAAAGCAGCAGGATTTAAAATGCGGCAGTTAGCTGATCTCTGGACAAACATTGTTGGGACGTGCAACTTCCTGCTCAGAAATGGCAAACAAAAACATGCTGAAAGATTTGCCAAACTGGGCACTGTAGATCATTCCAGAATGAACTTGCCTGTGTCAAGGATTTTTTTCTGAAGAAGTACGTGCTCTCAGTAAAGATGTAGCAGTATCCTTCTTAACACCATGGGAAGAGTGCTTTTCTCCCTATCAACCTGCAAAATGTTGAACTATCTTTGCTGAAACTTTAAAATTAACCTGTGGGACAGGCTAGACAATGAGGTAAGCTGTCCCTGCCAGGCAGGTGAAGCTGTAGCTGAGCAAGGCACGACCTTGTAACAGGATATTTATGGCCATCCTAAGACAGTTACTTACATTCTCAGTCCTGAAAACTCTGTAATCCAAGTTTTGAAATGTAAAACATGAGGGGAATAAGTGCTTCCATTTCCATTTAAAATTGCCACCTCAAAACTAAATTTTCACCTGGCTGTTTGATGTCCATTGAGAGTATTCAAAATAATTACTCACTGCCTGCTTTTTGTCTCAAGGAACTCCAGTTTTCCCTTGCTATTGCCTTTATACATCCCACAATTCTTCACTAGTGCCAAACTAGCTTGCAGTGTTGGAGCCAGCCGTACCTGTGCATTTTGTCTCTGTTAAGGCTTTGAGGTAGTTTGTGTCTCATTGCTTTGGACTGAAACCTGACAAAAGCTAGGAAAACTATCTTAATAACAACAGCTCGAACGGCCCGGGCGTTTTGCCTCCCTGATGCAGTTTAGTCTCTGCTGGCCCACTAAATATTTACCTATCCCTAAGTGGATTAAAAGTGCCTTTATCCCCACCACAAAGGGATCTGCTGGCTCCTCACACAGCCTGTGTTCCCCTCAGCCATCGCAGTTGCAGGCTCACGCTCCCGCCAGCCAGCAAACGCCGCCCATCCCGCCGTACGCGTCGCCGCGCTCGCCGCCCGTGCAGCCCCACACGCCCGTGACAATCTCTCTGGGCACCACACCATCCCTGCAGAATAATCAGCCCGTGGAGTTCAACCACGCCATCAACTACGTCAACAAGATCAAGAATCGCTTCCAGGGGCAGCCAGACATCTACAAAGCCTTCCTGGAGATTCTCCATACGTACCAGGTGAGTGTTAGGAGCGTGAATTTGCGTCTGCATATGGTTATTCCTCTTGCTTTGCTTTGGGGGAGTGTTCAAAACTTGAATTTGGGTCTTCTGCTGTGCTAGCAGTGGCTAGCAGATAATCATAGACTGGTTTGGATTGGAAGGGGCCTTGAAGATCATCTAGTCCAACCATTTGCCATGGGCAGGAGCACCTTCCGCTAGGTCAGGCTGCTCCAAGCCCCAGCTTGGTCTTGAATTCGGCTTGAAATAAGCAGAAGTCTGGCAAGTTAAAAAGATTACATAGCAGTATGAAGTAATAGATTTCAATCCATCATCTTTGTTTGGAAGTGTCTGAAATGCTTGTTTAACAACTGGATTTGGCTTTTTTCTATGAGCATGTGTCAGGATGCTCAGGATGAGGATGAGGCAATGTGGCCATAGCTCTGTGTTAAAAGCAAAGAAACCACTTCCTTGGTCAGTGTCTTACTGTTCCAGGGCCCGTTGGGCATCTAAGATGTACTTGTAGTGTATGTAAGTATAGATATTTAGAGTATATGAGAGTCATATTATTAATGATGCTTTATGTAAGAAGCTTTATGTAAGAAGCTGAGACCTTTGCTGTTTCATTATTTCTATCACTGAAAGTTTATTTTTTCTTTGTCACTTGAATAGTTTGTGCATCCTTTCTTCTGACACTTCTCCTCTTTGCTCTGGCAGAAAGAGCAGCGTAATGCCAAGGAGGCAGGAGGGAACTACACGCCAGCTCTGACAGAGCAGGAGGTCTATGCCCAGGTGGCTCGCCTCTTCAAGAACCAGGAGGATCTGCTGTCAGAATTTGGGCAATTCCTGCCTGATGCCAACAGCTCTGTGGTGAGTACCCTTGGATATAGGATGAAATACCTAGTGCAGACTGTTCTGTATGAAGCCAGTGTTCAGAAAAATGTGCTTTTGCTGTTACCTCCTTCCTACACGCCAAGAAAGTCGGGGGGGTAAGACTGTGTTTTCTGGCTACAGCTTGTCTCTTAAATAAGTTTTATTTTAAATGCAATTCCTTTGCCTGAAAGGGTTGTTCTAAGTTAATGCTGTAGCTGCAGTAAAATCCATTGATCATGGAGGAGCAGTGGACCCCCCTGGACTGCTGCATCCAGCTTTAGGGTCCCCAGCACAGGAAGGACGTTGATCTGTCAGAGCAAGTCCAGAGGAGGTCACTAAGATGATCAGAGGGATGAAGCACATCTCCTGTGAGGAAAGGCTGAGAGAATTAGGATTGTTCTGCCTGGAAAAGAGAAGGCTCAGGAGTCACCTAATTGTGGCCTTGCAGTATCTGAAAAGAGCCTCAAAGAACGATGGAGAGAGACTCTTTACAAGGGCATGGAGTGACAGGACAAGGGGGAATGGCTTCAAACTGAAAGAGAGTAGGTTTAGATTAGATATTAGAAAAAAATTCTTCACTGTGAGGGTGGTGAGAAACTGCCACAGGCTACTCTGGGAAGCTGTGGCTGCCCCATCCCTGGAGGTGTTCAAGGGCAGGTCAGGTGGAACTCTGAGCAACTTGGAATAGTGAAAGGTGTCCCTGACCATGACATGGCATTGGAACTGAATGATCTTAAAGGTCCCTTCCAACCCAGACCATTCTGTGACATTTTGTGTGGAACATAGCCCTGATGGTCTTATGGGTTTGTCTCTGACCAAGCTGTTGAGTAAGACAACTGCAGAGAAAGTGGAATCTGTCAGGAATGACCACGGGGGCACAGTGAAGAAGCCACAGCTCAACAACAAGCAGCAGAGACCCAACCAGAACGGCTGCCAGATCCGACGGCACTCGGGCACTGGAGCAACCCCTCCGGTGAAGGTAAGAGCCTGTGCTGCTCCTTCAGAGCCCTCTTTGTCCCAGGGGGCTGGGGCACAGCAGGATGTGTTTTCCAAGTCCTTGTGATTTTCGTGGTGTGGGCTGCACCTTGAGAACATGGAAAATATTGTTTGTCTTTAAACCTTTCAGAAGTCCTTGTTTGCAGGCTCAAGTCTTTGCCTCTGGTTTTTGCAAACCCGTGGTGGTGTCTGTTCCTGAGGGTGGGACATAGTGACTTGGGGAAACAGAGTTTTCATCACTTTATTAGACAGGTGTAGTTTTATTAGCAGTGTTTAATAAGGGGGAGTTGCGGACTGTGGAGACAAAGGTCTCAGTAATGCCACAGAATAAATTTGTCCAACATTTGTAGCAAATGTTGCTAAGGCACATAGGAGAAGACCAGCTGAAAAGGTGTGCCTGAAAGCTTTGTTGTAGTAGAACTTGGAGCAGATGCAGTAGGATCATGTTTGCTCATCTTTCCTGTGATAAAGCTTTTAATACAATGATGAATGATCATTCTCTCACCAGAGTTTGCCCTTTTCAAATGACGCATGATTTGTGAGAGCAGCGAGGTTTTGTAGGGCAACAAAAATTGTCCTGTGGCCAGGTGGCTTCATGTTTGTGCATGAAGGATAAATTTGCCTGGGTTTTTTTGAAGCCAGTATATCTTCCTTTGTCATGAAAGCATTAGCAGGCATAATTGTACCATTTAAGTCCCCTTCTGCCCTTTTCCTTCCTCTTCAAATCAAAGGCACCGAAATAAAGCACATTTTGGAGGCAACTTTCAGCCTTTCTGAGGATGGAGAACATAAAGCATCTTGCAGTAGAATGCAAGAGAGAAAAAAAATTGTCATTCTGGGGAGATGTAAGACTTGCAGAACTGGATGAGTGATAGGAAAATCATTTATTCTGGCAGTTTTCCAAACTAGTTACCCGAGTAAGAGATGCTGTAGTGTGATTGTTTCAATCAGCTAGTTACAGGAAAGGGTGCAACAGTGTATTACAAGTATTTGGAGTGGCATGCTACTTATTAACATTTCATAAATTAACTTGTAGCACATGTTTTAATAGACTTTTCCTTCAAAAAAGCCACCTTTCCTTTAATGGGAAGCACGTGGTGGGATCAGGGAGCTGGCACTCATGTGTGATAGATAATCAAATTATCTCAACTTGCTTGCAATTTTTAATTGCCTTTCTTTTTTTGATAACAGAAGAAACCAAAGCTGCTTGGTTTGAAAGACCAGTCTTTGGCAGAAGCCAGCAAACATGGTGTGGGGACAGAATCTCTCTTCTTTGAGAAGGTGAGAGGCAGGATGCAGATGTTGCATGTCCTTGATGTATGTCCTTCCTGTATACACATCTGGATTTCTATCACAGTGAAGTGTGTGAGATTTACACACCCTGATAACATCTCTCAGCTTGACCTCAGATGTGTCCTGCGACCTCTTAAGTCGTATCCATTGAATTTTTTAAAAAATGGTGATGTTTTTTACATGTGTCTTTTCCCCAAACTCCTCCTCCAGCTTTCCACCTGCTGCTGCTGCAATTTATTTGAGGGAATGGGAATTCTTTCCTGTAAGCCCACACTCCAGATTGTTTTCCCCTTTATGAGATCCCCATCCAGCTGATGATGTGCGTGGTGTGTCTTGCTGTGTAGGCACAGCTTGTACCCATCCACAGCCAGCTGGCTGCAGTGGGGGAGCTCAGTTTACAAAGCACCTGATTCATATTTACATTGGGTTGGGGTTTTTTTATTTCCCCTCAGAGATTAATCTAATTAATTGCACAGTTGTTACCTGTTGCTGGTTTAGCACACATATCGAGTGAAGGAGATATGGGATGTTTCCAAGTGGTACCTTGGTGTCTTCTCTGAGATGTCCATACATGGCCTTATAGTTCAGAGGGGAGTATAGAACAAACTTAAAACTGTGCTTTTAAGCAATATGCACGCATTGATGGCAGTCTTGGCTGCTCCCTGCTGAGCTGGTGAATTCTGCAGCATGATGGGAACCAGCTAATGGTAACTGGGAACCAATTTATTGCTTGGAGGATATGTAGGTGTTAACATGAGTAAACCTAGAAATCCCTGCTGTGGAGTTATAACCATAATGATGAATAACTTAACAGTGATAGATCTCAGTCTGAGGTGTAGATCCAACTGTTCTTGTGGGAAAGGCAATGGTGTTGGGATGAATAGTTTGGCTTCCTCATTCTGTGAAGATCAGGGTTACAGAAGGAGGATTGTCTGTGATAATCCAGGCTGGAAGCTGGCAGAGGCTGGAGAGGTGTTGCCCAGGGCACGGATCTCATACACCCCACTCCCTACTGGAAATACTCTCTGGAGTTTAAAAGCAGCCTCAGTGGGTTTGTGGTGCTGCAGTTACAACTGATGTTGTCCATGATTACAGTGGTTTTTAATCCAGCTGTTTAATCCTTTGAAGGATTTAATTCTTCACTTGCAACTCCTTTCTAAGAGTATTGCCCCAGTGCTGACATTGCAGGGGATCCCAGCCTGGGGGTGGCTCCCATCAGTATCAGTTTATCTGGCCCTGTGTACAGGGCGAGTTCTCTCTGTTCGACTCACTTAAAGATTTGTGCACCTTGGTGGGAAACACAGTGTCAAATGCAGGTCTCCAGGACCTCCCCCTGCTCAGTCTCACCCTGACAGCTCCTGTTTTCCTCTCCTCTCCCCCAGGTGCGCAAAGCCCTGCGCAGCACGGAAGCGTACGAGAACTTCCTGCGCTGCCTGGTCATCTTCAACCAGGAGGTGATCTCCCGGGCCGAGCTGGTGCAGCTGGTTTCTCCATTCCTGGGGTAAGTGCAGCCCCTTCCCTGGTCTGTTTCTCTTGTGGAGCCAGGAAAGAAACACTACCCTTCGTGGTCTTCTGCACTGCTCTTCCCTGTTCCTTATCCCAGGGAGAGTCCCAGCTGTGCCCTGACAGGCAGCGTGCAGGAGCAGTACAGGTGTTGCTTGCTGTGTGCTTTCCCTTTCCAGTAGGGCAAACAAAATTATTAGCAGCCTGTTGTTGTAGTTTCTTGCTCTGGAATCATGGGTTATGTCATTTGAGAAAAGATTGACTGTCTAATTACATAGGGAATGTCTCCCCAAAGAAGCAGAATGCTGATATAAACTCACTGAAGTTTCCAAAAAGCAGCTGAATTCTGTCACAAAGCCAAAAATGTTAAAGAACTCTGTACTTTAAATAGGAATTTACGACTTCCATGATTGTCAGTAGTGTACAGAGCAGCTCTGTTAATTGGTTAAAACCGATGGATATCCTCTCATCAACTTTGGGCAGCAGGATTAGTGTTTCCTTTGCCTGGGCACTGAATTGCTGGTTCCAACTGAGAAGGCAACATAAATTGGGTTCAGGACCCCATTACAGTAGCTACTGTGCAGAGAAACTGCCCTAAGGAGCTTCCACTCACTCTCTAGGTCCACTGGAATTAGTCAGGCATCACCAGGATGCCTGACTTTAGGTAGAAAAGGTGCAATATTTCACAAAAAAATTCTTCACTTCTGCCTGTTCTCCTAACTATAGGGAGATATATAATACAGGGGTTTTTTATTCTGGAGTTGGACATTATCTTTTACCATATAATTGAAAAGGTAATTAATAACTAGTGATTCAATTAGTAACAGGTTCAGTTCATCCTATTGCTGGAGCATTGCATGAGATAAGATGACTTGAAAAAGTGCTCTATTTTGGACAAATAAATTTTTCAGGCAACTTTGCAAACAGATGAACTTGGGCCTGGCAGGCAAAGGCTTCTCCATGATTTGTGCTGCTCTGTGAAATCTGGTTCAAGCAATTGCTTGGCACTGAAACCTTTGGTTGTCTAGTTACAGAATTGCCTTTTGGTTTCTTCTTGCTGCCTCTGGAAAGGAAAGGTATGGTTTAAGGTTCAAACCATTGGCAAACAAGGAGGAATCTGGCCTGAGTTCACTACCAGCGTAGTTTGGGGAGACCCAGATGTGACTGTGCCATGAATGCTGTTCCTGGAGCAAAAGCTTTGACAGCTGCTCCTTGCTTGTCGCTAATCCTAAAACATCTTAGTTGCACCAAGAGATCAGTCCCCCACCTGATCAACAACAGGTGCTTGCTTCCCATTTGGTCAGGCTCTGTGGAAGTGGGGTTAAGCAGAGAGGGTCTTCTCACCAGAATGATAATTTAGGGGGTTGTCTGTAGTAATGAGTTCTAGCCTCACCATCGCAGCTCAGCGCTGTTTGCCTTCTGCTTTAGTTCGTTTTTCACTTCATTCCTTTTATTTTAGGAAATTCCCAGAACTGTTCACTTGGTTTAAAAACTTTCTGGGATATAAGGAGTCTGTTCACATGGAGACATATCCGAAGGAACGGGCTACAGAGGGGATTGCCATGGAGATTGACTATGCCTCCTGCAAGAGGCTGGGCTCCAGCTACCGAGCCTTGCCCAAGAGCTACCAGCAGCCCAAGTGCACAGGACGGACCCCACTGTGTAAAGAGGTAAGGCAGAACCACTGAGGGAAGCTCTTCCCAGCCTTTCTAAAGCATTGGAGCAAAAGGGAGCAGGATGGGGAATTTAGTTTGTGTCCCTGTGTTGGAAAGGTTCCTGGGGATGTCAGGGCACATCTGGTAGTGGTGAGCATGGATCTAGGGCCAGGCAGCTGCCTGCTCAGCACTGATCCACACTGATCCCTGCTGCTCCTGCACCCAGGCCTGTGTGGGTGATCCACACTGATCCCTGCTGCTCCTGCACCCAGGCATGTGTGGGCACACCATCCTGGCTCAGGATTGCTGCAGTGCTTGTGGCAGCCCCAGGGGAGCACGCCTAAGGAATTCCTTGTGGCACTCCCCTAAACATCTGGATCATATCCAGAAGCTCTTGCACAGGGTGAGGCGTCAGTCTAGGAGTTGGGTTATGCTGGGAGTTGTGGTGCCCACGTGGCTTTGATGGTTGGCATCAGCTCTTCTCCAGCGTCATTTGTGAAAGGTTTGCATAGAGCGTTGGGGAGCAGCTGGAGAAAAACCTCCTGAATAGTTATGATGGTTAATTACTGACATACCTAATGCTCCTACATTTTATTTATGACGTGTTACATAGTACAACCTGTGAAAGGAACGTTAAGATTGCAAACTTAAGTAGGAGATGACAGAACTGGTTTTCTGTGTGGTCTTAATGTGATCTCAGAGGTCCTTTACAAGGTACTGTGTAATTCAGGATCATTGCTACCTTTTCACCTAAATTCCCACTTAGCCTGCTTTCAGAGTTGTCTCTAGGCCAACTTTAAAAGAAAATCATATTTTCTGTAGACAGATTCTCCCACGTATTCCCTCAGATGCATCTTTCTTTCTTCCTGAAATGCTGAATTTTTAATCCATGTCTTGACACGTCTCTCAAAAGCTTCTTGTGTGATGCAGTTAGAAACTTTTCTCCCTGTGAGAGTCTAATGACTCAGTTGTTCAGGCTTTGTGTTTATGAAAACTGGACCTGGCTTTCAAGACTGCCTGCATTGTTTCTTAGCCTTCAGCCTCTTTGAGGTTGTTGTTGGTTTTTTTGTTTGTTTGCTTTTTAATGTTCTGCTCCTGTATTGAAAGCTGCAGGTGCTGGGCTGTTTGTCAGGAAAGGTGATGCTGGGGTATGGTTTTATGCTTCCAATTAGCCTTATTTGGAGGCAGCAACTGTGTCCTGTCTAACAGTCATGTCTGCTGTGGTGACCACACAGTGTTGATGGTGAATCACACATGGAGAACCAGCTGGTTGCAGCTGACTAATCCGGAGTAGCAGAAAAGCTCCTTTCACCTTTATTTTCCTCTTCTCTCGCAAGTTTTTTCCTCACAGCTCCAGCCTATGAATTTTTCAGGCTGCCTGGCTGTTTGGGTTCTAGCTGTTTGGGGTTGCCCTGTGGGTGCTGGGCTTCAGAAGGGGCACACACTTTTTCCAACTGGGAATTAGATTGTCCCATCAGAAGACTGCTCTTGAAGCTGGTCAGGTGTGATCCCCTACAACACTGACCACGACTCTTGTTCTCCCTCTGCCTCCCTCAAAGGTTTTGAATGACACCTGGGTCTCCTTCCCGTCCTGGTCTGAAGATTCCACATTTGTGAGCTCCAAGAAGACACAATATGAAGAGCACATCTACAGGTGTGAGGACGAGCGTTTTGAGGTAAATTGCTTTTCCTTGGTTCATGTCTCAGAAAGCTCTGTTCTGTCAACAGTTAATGAACCTGATGTTATGATACCTTTAATTCCAGATCTTTTATTGTGTCTGCCACCTGGTTTTTGGCATAAAAGCTTGCTTTCTCTTCTCTTCAAGACGCCTTGGCTGTATAGCCACTAAGGTGCCACCCCTGCCCCTCACCTTTTGTGTGGAGCTCTTTGTTCACCCCGCTCCACATGAAATTGTTGAATGGCCAGCATGGAATTGTTGCATCTTTTCTGTGCTTCCTGCCCACGTAGTGTATGAGAACATGCATTCCCCTGTAATCATCTGCAAAGCAATGTGTTCAGGATTTTAAATGACTGACATTTTGACTGGAAATGGAAGTTAGCTGGGCAATTACCTGAATCTGCACAGATTTGGCACGTCCTTTTGTAGAGTAACTGTCAATTGTGTTCTATTCCCAGCTGGAAGATGTAATTTCCGAACAGTATCATTCTGGTAGCCTTTAAATTCTTACACGGTATTATTTAGCTAGCAGATGAAATATAATTGGATTATTTTAGAGCAGCTGAACACCAAAGTGCTCGAGTACACCTTGTTAAACAGGCGCAGCTTCTTGTTCCATGTCACTTGAACGTTGGCCTCGGTGAAGGATCATGTTTTGTCTATTCAAATGCTCCGGCTAACACACTGTTCTCTCCAGCTGGATGTTGTCTTGGAGACCAACCTGGCAACGATCCGTGTTCTGGAGGCAATCCAGAAGAAGCTGTCACGCTTGTCTGCAGAGGAGCAGGCCAAATTCCGGCTGGACAACACCCTGGGGGGCACCTCGGAGGTGATCCACCGCAAGGCTCTCCAGAGGATATATGCTGACAAGGCAGCTGACATCATCGATGGGCTCCGCAAGAACCCGTCTGTGGCTGTGCCCATTGTGCTGAAAAGGTACTGATTGCCCCAGCACCCCGCCCCAGGGTCCCTTACAAAGGGTGATGCACTGTATGCTGTCCAGATTTATGGAAGAGTGGTTAATTTCTGCCCCTAAGGAGTGTGCCCTCCACAAGGCTGGAAATTTGCCCCAAAAGGTTGTGGCTGCCCCAGCCCTGAAAGTGTTCAAGGCCAGGTTGGGCAGGGCTTGGAGCAACGTGGTCCAGTGGAAAGTGTCGCTGCCCGTGACTAGATGATCTGTAAGGTCCCTTCTGAACCAAAACCATTCTGTGATTCTATTATTCTGTGAAACTAAGAAGTTCATTTATATTCTGGACAGTCGGTGTATTCCATAATCATCACCTAGAGGGAATTGCCCTCCTGAAACAAAATCCTTGCAGCTCAGCTGGAAGGATGTAGAGCTTTTGTTGTCTCCTCTTAAACTTTTTCTTCCCTGGTGTGTCAGCACTGTGTGTAAGATAAGGGAAATGTTGTCCCTGGGCTAAATGTGAGCCCTTTCCAAATCCTATGGGTGTGTGTGCCCAGATCATGGTGTCTCTGCTATCCTCAGATTCCCAGTCCTGTTTCTGTTGTCAGCCTCCCCTTCCTCAGTGAAAAGGGAGTGGATGGTACAACTCCATAGGGAAGGTCAAGGAGATGTGTGAGCAGTACATGCAGTTTTATCTCTGTGGGACTCTTGGTCCTGTGTTTTGGAGTTCTGGAGCTGGGTGTAACAGCCTTCCCAGGATACCTGCCAGGTCCCAGTTTCCCTACCCTTCTTGGACTGAATCAGGGGTGCTTTGCTTGGGATGCTCAGTTAAGGTTCAGGAGTGCATTCCCAGAGTACTCAGCTGTCCATGCTTTGTTCATTGTCCAAACTAAGCTGCCCCTATTCCACAGGTGGAACTTTCTGGGGATTTCTGAGAGACCAGGGCCAGCTTTTTTTGCCTTCCCTGTCCCTTTATTCCCTTTCCTGGGGCTGCTTTGTTCCTGCATGGTTTTACCTAAATGTGAAAGAAACACAGAGTGGTTTCTCCAGAAGAGTGTCTTCAGGGGGCACCTCCTGGAAAGCTCCTTTCTGTGGGATATCTTTGATCCATGCCCATTTCATTGGGACTTTAGCTCTTGTCAGCACTCACCAAGAACCATGGGCTGAGGTTTTTCTTGTATGCTCACCTCTTAGCTCACCTTTGTTTTCTCGATCCAAGGTTAAAGATGAAAGAGGAGGAGTGGCGAGAAGCCCAGAGAGGATTTAATAAAGTCTGGCGAGAGCAGAATGAGAAGTATTACCTGAAATCCTTGGACCACCAGGGCATCAACTTCAAGCAGAATGATACCAAGGTCCTAAGGTCAAAGAGTCTCCTCAATGAGATTGAAAGCATCTATGATGAGGTGAGAGAGTCACCAATAGTTTCCTTCCCTTATGTACTTTGCTAGTGCAGTTTCAGTTCCTGTTCCTCACTGCTTGATGAGGGAGGAAATCTGTTCCACTGGCAGAGCTTTCTAGCAGGCTCTTGGATAGTGGGGAGGGATTGTTTAGGCTGATTTTTCTGCTGTTTCTCCTTTGCAGAGGCAAGAACAGGCTTCAGAAGACAATGCTGGAGTCCCCACAGGCCCACACCTCTCACTAGCCTATGAAGACAAGCAGATCCTGGAAGATGCTGCCTCTCTCATCATCCACCACGTGAAGCGGCAGACGGGAATCCAGAAAGAGGACAAGTATAAAATCAAACAGATCATGTATCACTTCATTCCAGACCTGCTGTTTGCTCAGCGAGGTGAACTCTCGGATGTGGAAGAGGAAGAAGAGGAGGAAATGGATGTGGACGAAGCTACCGGGGCTGCAAAAAAGCACAACGGCGTTGGGGGTAGTCCTCCCAAAACCAAGCTGATGTTCAACAACACGACAGCCCAGAAGCTGCGGGGCATGGATGAGGTCTACAACCTCTTCTACGTGAACAGCAACTGGTACATCTTCATGAGGCTGCACCAGATCCTGTGCCTGCGGCTGCTGCGGATCTGCACCCAGGCCGAGCGGCAGATCGAGGAGGAGACGCGGGAACGGGAGTGGGAGAGGGAAGTGCTGGGCATAAAGCGAGACAAGAGTGACAGTCCTGCCATCCAGCTGCGACTGAAGGAGCCCAGTGAGTGACTTCTGGAGGGGAGGTGGGGGGGGAAGGTGTTTCTGTTTGTAGTGTTGGTGACAGGGTGTTTGGTGTCTTCAGTCACGTGGCAGCAGTGACCCTTTAAGATGGGCTTTCCTTTATTATCCCTGGGGATGTGGGAAAATGTGGAGAACATGGAGTGTTACAGTTTCAGGCACGTGAAGAACGAGGCAGGCACAGCAGGTCAAGGGAAAGCTTCTCTATTTTAATGATTTCACTTCATTCTTATATACATTTGTACAACAGGCAAGAGATTGGCAACACAGATCGCCACCTCTTTGACCTGGATGGTGAACATCACCATCAATCGTATTTCTCTTCCCAGAGAAGAAATATGTAAACACAATAAATAAATTCTAAAAATATACATTGTTTTCTTGAAGCTGCGTGAAAATCTGCACTGCAAGATTTCAAACACTTGAAATCAAGAAAACTGAAAGCAACAATGGGGCTTGGAATAGCAAAAGGATAATACACAGCAGTTATTTCTTAAGAGCTTTCATTTTACACTTGCATATCCTCAAGTTCCCTAAGTAAAAGCTTTCAGAAATAAAAAGCTCATGGAGAAGGCTAGGGCTAGAAAGCAAGAGGTTATGAAAATACCTGTGGCCTTAAAAAGACTTATTTATGTCCATAAAATACAAGTTTTAAGTAACCCTTCAGCTTAAGTGGGGGTCACCTGAGGACCAGCACTCACAGCAACCCTTCCTGGGGGTGGTGTGCCCATCTCTCCCCTTCTCTCCTGTGGCAGTGGACATCGACGTTGAGGATTATTACCCGGCCTTCCTGGACATGGTGCGCAACCTGCTGGACGGGAACATGGACTCGTCGCAGTACGAGGACTCCCTGCGCGAGATGTTCACCATCCACGCCTACATCGCCTTCACCATGGACAAGCTGATCCAGAGCATCGTCAGACAGGTGCCTGCCAGCAAGGCCTGGGTGGGCTGGGGCAGGGAAAGTAGACAGCTTGTATGCTACAGGCTCACATTGGAGGTCGTGTTGTGTGCCTACATGGGGGATTTCAGGGGTGAGCAGGTAAATTCGGGGTGTTGCCTCACCCAGCTCTCTAGCTCTCATAGTAGAGAGATGATTGAAGGTGATTTCTGATCTCTTTGAATTTGTTGAGAATATCCTCTACAGCATTCTCTTTGTTTTCCAGAATACTTTCCAGAAGTATTTAAAGCATGTCCAGAGCTAATCTTGCTTTAGCTTTTAAAAAAGAAAGGAAATGACATCTAAATAGTTCTTTTCCATCAGTGCTGTAGGAGGGCACACTTTTTCTAAAAACCTTTTGTCTCTTTTATCTGGCTGCTGGAGTAGCTCATTTTGGCTGTTAAACTCCAGTCTTTTTATTGGGTTGGTAGGAAGAACGTGTGAGCAAAGGAAAATTTCTTGTGCCTTTTTGTAGCATAAAGAACAAAAACAGACACAAGGGGCTGGAAGTGGAATAACTTGAAAGGGCTTTCCTCTTTCAGAAGGGTAGAGCTGCTCTTCAGAAGCCCTTCAGTCCAGAGATTAACTGAATTCAGAAGACAGTTGGGGGACTTTTGATTTTTAAACTTACACAAAATATGGATTTGATCTTAAACCTCCCACCCCTCTCCTCAGACACAGCAGCAGCCCCTTGGTGAGGAGAGGACACACTGTGTCACGGAGCTCTGGCCCTTCCTCCCCTGCTGCTGATCAGAATGTTCTCTGTGTGTAGTTTTTCTCTGAGTAGCAGTGCTTTGCCACCTGCTAACTTTTCTAAAGATACTGTGAGTTTTTCACATAGTAGTAGAGATCATCTGCAAGTGGAAGAAGCTACGGGTATTTTGCTTGAGCTCAGTCCCATTGTTACACCCTTATTTTATTCTGTCCTGATGGGGGTGTAGCAGCCTTCCTGACAAACCCCTTCCCCCCGTTGTTCCTGTTTGCAGCTCCAGCACATCGTGAGCGATGAGATCTGTGTGCAGGTGACAGACCTGTACCTGTCAGAGAACAGCAACGGGGCCACCGGGGGTCTCCTGGCCTCCCAGTCCTCCCGCACGCTCCTGGAGGCCGCCTACCAGCGCAAGGCCGAGCAGCTCATGTCCGAGGAGAACTGCTTCAAGGTAAAGCCAGGCCCTGAACCACGGCGTGAAACCAGCAAGAGCTGAGGGGGATGCCTTTTAAGAAGGGAGAGGCACTGTTCCTTTAAAAAGGAGCCTTGTTTAGGCACCCAAAAATGAAGAAAATTATCTTCATTCCAGCTAAAACCAGCGCACGTGCTGACAGCTTTTGGAACATAGGTTAATGCTTCTGTAAGGGCCCCTCAGAAATGAAGTTTCAAGGAGGAATATATTTCCTGGAACAGTGATGAATATCCCCTGTGCTTTACAGCAGCTTTGGGCTGTATCATACTGACTGCTTGGCTGCCACTGCTTTTAATTTGTTAGCTCAAACTCTCCCATTTCTCTGGTGTCTCAGTTTTGTCGACTCTTGGGAGATCTGCCACTACTGACTGGGCATTAAATCACTGCTGCCTGCATACATTGCTAATAAACCTGTGCTAATCAAATCCATACTTCCTTTGCTGAAGGAGCAGGAAGTGGTCAGGCCCTTTCTGAGCCAGAGAAGTACTTTGGATAAAAGCCTGAGTGTATAATATCTCTTCCCGTGCCCTCAAACTTACTTTGGGGGCTCAAGAAGGTTTCCTTTAAAACCACCAACTTGCTTTGTTGTCCCTTTGTCCCACTAAGAGGTGAAGGTGTTCGTTTCTATTTCAAACCTCCTCATAGTTAAGTTCCTTCTGCTTTTTCCTTATAGCTGATGTTCATTCAGAGCAGAGGTCAAGTTCAGTTAACCATTGAGCTGCTGGACACAGAAGAGGAAAACTCTGATGACCCTGTGGAAGCAGAGGTAAGAGCAGCTTGTCCAGAGAGCTGACTGTGATGGTCAAGGTTGCTCTGGACACAGAGTGTCCAGTTGACTGATGGCGTGGTTCATTAGCACAAGACAAAAAAACAGCAAGTACATGCTGTAAAGCTTCCAATGATGTGAGCAGGCAAATCCTTCTTGGTTTATTTTGTATTAGAAAATACTCAAAACCACATAAAAAAACGTTGTGCCTGCCTTTTTGGGCGTAAGATGCACAGAGCCTTCAGAAGGGATGTCATATTCTTGTGTGTGACTTCCAGCTTAGCCCCCTTAACCCTTGTGTGTTGTTTGGTGGGAGGGCGTGGCTGATGTGTGCTCTGTGCTTGCTCCCAGCGCTGGTCCGACTACGTGGAGCGGTACGTCAACTCTGATTCTACCTCCCCCGAGCTCCGCGAGCACCTGGCCCAGAAACCCGTCTTCCTGCCCAGGTGAGTGGCCAGGCTGTGCTGGGAAAGGCCCTTAAAGCTCCTCTCATTCCACCCCCTGCCATGTGCAGACACCTCCCACTAGACCAGATTGTTCCAAGCCCTGTCCAACCCAGCCTTGAGATCCCCCACCTACACCCAGCTTTGCAGTGCCAGGGGCTGGGTGCCAATTCCAAGAGGGGTTCTCTGGTCTGCAGGAATCTGAGGCGGATCCGCAAGTGTCAGCGTGGTCGGGAGCAGCAGGAGAAGGAAGGGAAGGAGGGAAACAGTAAGAAGTCCATGGAGAACGTGGAGAGCCTGGACAAGCTGGAGTGCAAATTCAAGCTGAACTCCTATAAGATGGTGTACGTGATCAAGTCGGAGGATTACATGTACAGGAGGACCGCGCTGCTGCGAGCTCAGCAGGTAGGAGCCAGCCAGAGAATGGGCTGGGGTGCTGGTGTTTCCTGGGACCCAGGGGAAGGAAGGAGGTGTTGCCTCTCTGGCTGTTTGGGAAGCTCTAAAGGTTTGGGTTTATTCAAGATGAAAAGAGCTTGTGATTCCAGATGAGTGGAATTTAGTAGGATTGCAGGAGGAAACTGATCTGGTCATCTGGATGCTTTGACATTCCCCTTTTCTCATCCTATGGGAATATTTCCATCGTCTTTTACCACGTATTTAGATTTGTAAAACAACTACTTACCATGTTTGTTGCTGATGAGATACAGATATGGCTTTACTTCATTAGTTGTAAAGTAATTCTCTTAAACTTTGCATCCACGTCAGTTGAGAG
The DNA here is from genome assembly GCA_024734555.1 of Trochalopteron elliotii. Classification (NCBI taxonomy): domain Eukaryota; kingdom Metazoa; phylum Chordata; class Aves; order Passeriformes; family Leiothrichidae; genus Trochalopteron; species Trochalopteron elliotii. Next base: position 19,514 of record JANPWX010019126.1, read on the forward strand.
CGTTTTATTGCAGCACAGTGACTCTTTGAAATGCTGATACTGAGGATTTTGATTGAATTCCGTCTATCTCATTCAACTGGCACAAACCTCAAGGAAATGTAAGCTTATAAGCAGGATATTATGTGCCAGTGCTCTTCACAGAGAATCTGAACATAAATTCTTGAAGTGTTAAATATGTAGTGTGCAGCTTGGCCCTTGGTTACTGGAATACACTGAGGGAGCTGTAGAAGCCACACTGGATTTTGGAAGCAAATCTATTGGATTTAGCAGTTAACACCCCAAAGCAGTCAGTCTGTGGGAGATGAACAAACAAATAATAAAATCTGTAAGTTTTAATCTGGAGGTTTAATTATATTGCCTGTTTTCAATTATGACTGTAGCCATGGCTTTATACCATCTCTCCTGGATTTTATAGTCCTTAGGGAGATGCTCTCGCCCAAGGAAGTGCACAATTCTTCCTCTCCTGATGTTTCTGTTAAGTCAGAGCTTCTTGAGCCTGTTAGACCTGACCTGAGTCTCAATTTTCTGTAGCAATTGTGTCCCCAGTATGTGTAATGCATGTTGAGCTTGCTCTTTCCTGGGACTGTGCCCCTCTCCAGGGGCTGGAGACAGACCCCGAGGGCTGGGAAGAGCAGGACTTGACTGGTCGTGGGTGCTAGCAGAGGAGACAGCAGCATCTTTTGGGCAATGCAGAAGGGACTCTGAGCTGGGCATCAGTGGGAACTGGATGTGTTCTGTGTCCCCAGCCCATGAACTGCTGTATTAAACAAAGAGCATAAACTCTTTTGTATTTCTGAGCTCATTTTGCCATGAATTTTCTTGGAGAGGAGACCCAGGGGACCTTCACCAGAGCTTTCCCTCTGTCATTAGTCCAGTGTCTGCATTACGAATTCCCTCTGTGTTTGATCCCCTTGCCAGTGTCAACCAGTAGCCAAGCCTTGTGTTATGCTGCAGTTTGGGGGGGCCAAAGCTGCCTTTTCCTAACACCTCTCCCTGTTTCTGCAGTCCCACGAAAGGGTGAGCAAGCGGCTGCACCAGCGGTTCCAGGCCTGGGTGGACAAATGGACCAAGGAGCACGTGCCCCGCGAAATGGCAGCCGAGACAAACAAGTGGCTCATGGGCGAAGGCTTGGAGGGCTTGGTGCCCTGCACCACCACCTGTGACACAGAGACCCTGCACTTTGTCAGCATCAACAAGTACCGCGTCAAATACGGCACGATATTCAAGACACCCTAGGAGTGCCCCGGGGCGAGGGCAGGGCCCGGGAGATGTGTGTGTGTGCGCGCATCCAGGGAAGGAGGAAGATGCCTTTCTCCCCTCACTGTGTATCTCCGTAACATGGCCACTTGACTAGTGCGTGGCTGGTACAACCCGTCCCGGCGGGATTCCCCCTGGGGACGCGGATCTCCGCCCGGGGCCGTGGGGCTGCCGGCCCTTTTTGGGCGGGAAGGACCCTTCTCTGAACTGAGCCATCCCAGAGAAACACCACAAGCTCGTACACACCAGCAGCGTCGAGGCTTTTGACTCCCTGAGCGGCGAGGGAGGGGAACAGGATGCTCTCCACCACCGGACCGCTTGGATGTGTCCCCAAAGTCCCCCAGGTGCCTGTCGCCACCGGATTCTCCTCTCCTTGCGGGCTCCGGCACGGGGCCGTGGGGCAGCGGACCCCGGGTTCCTCTCGCTCCCTCCCCTCCCTCCCAGGCTGGACTCACCCTGTGCAGATCGGTCTGTCCTTTCTAGTGCCAGTGGAACTGTTTTATTTTTATTTTGGGTTTTTGTTTTTGTTTTGGTTTTTTGTACCTGCTTGTTTACTAGTCTCTCCTAGTGCCATGCACCAGCTTTTCACACACATGTACGTACACACACACAGCAGAGAACAACACGATTTTAACATGTTCCCCTCCTTTTTTGTAAATAAATGTACAAATTGTCAATTTTTTGGTTTTTTTTTTCTTTTGGGTTTGTTTTGGTTTTTTTTTTTTTTAATTAAAGGAATTATGCTTGATGTGCTAGCATAACTGTACTAGCTTCTTGTGTACCATAGTACCAGGTGGCTTGAGAATTAGAACCCGACAGACAGACCGATGGAGACATTTATTACACTTTTTACCAAAGGGAGTTATCATTGTAGTGCTTTTGTGTGGAAACTTTTTTCTCCTTTTTTTGTAAATAAAAAAAATAATGTCTTTGTTCTTAACTGGAGGAAGACACTCGCTCATCCACAGCCGTGTTCCTGGTCTGAAAGGCACTGTTGCAGCATGCAGGTTTTGGGGTGGGCGAGGGGAGGGAAGAGGGAGGTGTAATCCAACCCCTTCTCTAAGGCTGGCAAGAGGAAACAGCAGAGGCAGCGTGTGTGTTTGGGGGTTGAACAACTGAGGTATAAGCAGCCTGAAAGAGATATAAATATAGAGTATATAATTTTAATTTTTTAAAATTTGGGGTTTTTTTTCCTGGTGGGTAATTTTTATCCACCTTGTCTTCCAGCTCCAAGGATCTTCGCTTTTTGGAAGTGTTGCTGAGCAACTTAGCTGCGGCTGATTGTGCTGATGTGTTTTTCCCTTTCTGTGTTGGAGAAAACAGCATGGGAAATACCAAGCCAGTGTTTGACAGAGCTGCTCTGTGTGTGTGTGTGTGTGTGTGTGTGTGTGTGTGTGTGCAAGAGAAGGAGGAGGGGCTGGGGAGGTCTCGGTGCGTTCCACTCCAGAAATCCACATATGGGATATATATTTTTTTAAGTAGAGAAATTTAATACTGGCAGATATTTAAAACGTGGGAGAAGATTCTGATTCTAAAAATAAAGAAGTCAGCACAGATTTTGTAAGCCACGCCAGCCACCACTGCACTGTGTCTCCTCAAAAGGAGGCTTTCCTTGCAAAAATGCCAGTCCAACACACCTGGAATGGCTTCCATCGTCCCTGGGGAGGGAGCCACCAGCAGGGCTTTGCCATGGCCTCTCCCAGGGACTTACTGTATTTTGAGACAGCAGGTTCACAGAATCACAGAACAGCCTGGCTTGGAAGGGACCTTAAATATCATCTAGTTCCAGGTTCTGTCCTGCCACCACAGCTCCTTCCCGTCCGTGGAGAGAGGGAGGACCTGGAGCCGGGGTGGAAGTCACAGCCCCGAGGGGCCACCAGTCATTGGCAGCCAATGCACAGCAGGCAGGTCTGGAATGGGAGCCTCCTGTGGAGAGAAGGAAGAGCCCAGCAGGGGATTTTCACATTTTGCTAGCAATAAATCACCCGTCTGGTTTCTCCTCCTTTGCTGTAACCAGGCAGAAAGGGGCTCTCATGTGTCCTCTTCCATTCCAAAGGTGTCATGCACGCTCCTCTATTATTTCCCCCCATTTTTTATTCTGGTGTGTGCTCAAGGTTGATCTGGAAGGGAAAATCTTTGGTGATTTAGATTTTTGGCCAGCTTGGAAGTACCAGCTGCTGCTGCTTGGTGGGGATCCTATCCCAGGAGCCTGTGCCTCCCTGTCATTGAGCCAAGGGGGGCTGGTGCAGGTCCCTGGGACACACCATGGGGAGACCTTTGCCTCTGGTGCTCCATCTGACATCCCAGCTCTGCTCCCAACCTGTACAATAGCAGAGATTTGTTTTTTTTAAAAAATTTCTTTTTATTTCATCAAGCTTTTTGTGTTCTGTAACGTGATCCTCGGCCCACAACCTATGTGATTTCTATACCAATGTTGTAAACTTGACTGTAGCGCAGTATTTCCATTAAAACATCAGGGCTGAGCATCGTGTACAGATTCTTCCTTCCCTCCTGATGATAATGACATTTAGGGGCGATTTGGAGGCAAACCAGGACATGGAAAGGAGGGTGCAGGATTGCTTAGGCTGAGGGACAGCAATGAGGGGCGTTCTGCCTTCTCCTCATCCAGGGACACTCGGTGGGATAAGAGTCTTCTCCCAAATTTGACAAGCAAACACATCCCCCCAGCAAGCATCAGAGATAGAATCACAGTCACAAGGAGCTCTCAGCAGAAACGAGCAAGAAACTTGTCTCTTCTCTCATGAAATCTCCCTCAAAGCTTCTGGGCAGGCACCACCAAGCGCTCATCACAAAGAAGATCATCAACTCATCTCTTCACCATGGAAGGCTTGTGACGACTCACCC
>JANPWX010019126.1:28631-41656 GCA_024734555.1 Trochalopteron elliotii
CAGCCTGACACTCTATGTGGAGCTGGCCTGCAATGGGCTCTTTGGAGCTGGCAAGGGCAGCATGATCGCCCCTCCAGACCCAGACAGGAGGGTTACCCTGAGCAAGGCTGAGCTGGTTGTCTTCAACAGAGATGTCTATGAACTGCTGGTGGATCTGGAAATACTGCTGGACATGGCTCAGGTCTGGGACCTCCTCTTCCCTTTTCATCTTTTCCTCAGCTTCACTGTACCTCCTTCTCCTGCTGTTCTGTGACCTGAAACCTTGGAGGAGAAAGTGTTTGCTGCTTCTGCTTCAGCACAATTGACACTGTCTGGGCTTGATGATCCTTGTGGGTCCCTTCCAACTCAGTATATTCTAGAGCAGAAGAAGACTGAATTGAGAGAAGCCACAGGTGTTTTTTCATCCACTTCCTGCTCCAAAGCAGGATGTGTGAGTCATGGTCCCCTGGAATGGGCATATGTGGAACCTGGATTTGGAAGGCATGTGAGAAAAGGCATAAGGCTGTGTTTGTGAAGCAGAGACACGGTGTTTACCTGTTATGACTGCCTGAGATAGATGTTGAAAGGAGGTAGCAAGTTCTCCTGGAGGCAGGTGACATCTGAGCTGATACAGTGGCCACAGTTGTACTTTTATCCCTCTCAACCCCAGCTCCTCGGGGAGGAAAACCAGAGGAGTTTCCAGGCACTGTACACTGCCAACCAGATGGTCAACGTGTGTGATGTTACGGACCCCTCCACCTTCCCTGCTGCACGTGACCTGGCTGCAGCCATCTTCAGCCAGAGGAACGGAGAGAGCCAGCACACCATCCATGCCATGGGACATTGCCACATTGACTCTGGTGAGAGCACCACAGCGCTCCCCCTCCTCTCACCTGGAGGCCAGGGTGTGCTGTCCAAGGGGACAACAGGCTGCCCTTGGGCTCCAGGCACAGGATACTGTGCCTTGAGAGAAGGGAATGCGACCTCTGTGCTGCTGGTTTGTCACTGGGGTAATGTGGGAATGTGGGTCTGGCTAGCTGTGCCCTTTGGAACACTGATGGGACTGGGGATGAATTACAGTCTGCTGTCTTCCACCTGCTGGGCTTCACGCCTTGATTTCCCATCCCAGGAGGGGTTTCAGAGAGGTTCCAGCTCTGTGAGGAGCTTGTGTTAGGTAATAACCATGGTGGGGCCATGCCTGTCCCTGCAGCCTGGCTGTGGCCCTATGAGGAGACCATCCGTAAGTGTGCCCGGAGCTGGGTCACCGTGGTCCATCTGATGGAGCACAATCCAGAGCTCACTTTTGCCTGCTCCCAGGTGAGTGATCTCCCTCTGGACTCCTCTCCTCTGCTTGTGGCATGTTGCTTCTCCAGCAAAAGGAGATATTGCAGGGAGAAGAGGCAGGGTGTGGGGGGAGCTGGGGCTGATCCCTGTGCTCTGGCAGGCCCAGCAGTTCGAGTGGGTGAGGAGCTGCTACCCTGGGCTCTATGCACACATTCAGGACTTTGTGGCCAAGGGACAGTTCATTCCTGTTGGAGGCACCTGGGTGGAAATGGTGAGTAGCATGGTGAGCCTGGCTTGCTGCACCCCCCTTGTGCCATCCTCTGGGGCCAGGCTTGATGCTGCAGGGGAGAGCAGAGCCTTTGCTGAGCCTGTGTGGTAGGCAATGGTCTCCAGGCCTAGGAGCAGCAGCTGTCTGAAGTGTCCAGCCTAACAAAGATACAATCCTCCCAAATCATTCCCTGAGAAAGGAGCTTTAGATTCCCTAGTGTGTTCCTCCTTTTTACCTCTGCTGAGCCCTGCTGAGGCTCTCCCCACGATCTGCCAGGTCAGGTGGCTGGGAGTGGGGGTCTTACAAGATCTCTCCTCCCCTGGTGCCTGACTTTCCTCATGGACTGGCTGTGCCTTCCCCCAGGATGGGAACCTGCCCAGCGGGGAGTCCATGGTGCGGCAGTTCCTCCAGGGACAGAGGTTCTTCCAGGAGCAGTTTGGCCGGCTCTGCTCGGAGGTACTTGTTCTTTTCCATCATACCTTCCTTGCCCACCATCTCCTTCCATCCCTTGTGAGGTTGGGCTGACTGGTGTGTGTCCCTCTCCCTGTGCTCCTGTCCCCTGTGCTCCCAGTTCTGGCTGCCGGACACGTTTGGATACTCAGCCCAGCTGCCCCAGCTGATGCGTGGCTGTGGGATCCAGCGCTTCCTCACGCAGAAGCTCAGCTGGAACCTGGTGAACTCCTTCCCGGTGAGCTGTGCTTGCCTTCTCCCCAGGGGATGGACATGTGGGCGATGGAGCCTTCTGCAGAGCTGGAGCTGTTGGTTCCACAGTTCTTCAGTTCAGCTAACACAGGCTCTGCATCCAGAATCCACTAGGTTTTGGTGGTAGTGATGTCCTGTCAGGCTTTAGGAGAGAGGAAGGACATGGTTAGAGATCCCAGCCTGGCCCTTGGCCTAGGTATTCCTTCTGCTTCCAGACAGGAAGCTGTGACTTTTGTGCAACTCCAACAGGCAGCAAATCCAGCCCTTGCCCTTGTGATATTCCCTGTTCTTGTCCTCTCCTGGAACTGATCCATCAGGGCATCCTGCACCTCCCTGGAGAGGAAATGAAGGCCCAGTTTGCATCCTGAAGAGGCTCTGAAATGCCCTTGTGCATTACATTTTCCTTTCTCTCCCCTCCAGCATCACACCTTTTTCTGGGAAGGCATTGATGGTTCCCAAGTCCTGACCCATTTCCCCCCTGGTGATTCCTATGGGATGCATGGACGACTGGAAGAGGTGAGTGAGGTTGCCAGGCCTGCATGAGAAGGGCACTGCCAGCCCCTTGAGGCCAGATGTGAGGCTCCTGGGAGAGAGCACTGCCTGGGAAGGGAGCAGGATATGTGACAGGATTGTTGGACAGAGGCTGTTGGGGTGCCTGACTCCAAGATGTGCCTGTGCCTAGTTTAGCCACTTTGGGCTGGGGAAAAGGAGCAAGACTGGGCTTTGCCCCCTAAAGACTGACCTGGCTTTCTTGTATGGAGCTGTGGGAGGTGGGGCTGGGTGCCAGAGGATTGCAGCTGTCCAAAAATCCCTCCAGATGCTGAAAACAGTGAAGAACAACAAGGACAAAGGCCGTGTGAATCACAGTGCGTTCCTCTTCGGCTTTGGAGATGGAGGAGGGGGACCCACCCAAAAGATGCTGGATAGGATGAAAAGAATGAGTAACACAGATGGGCTGCCCAGGTGAGAGGAGAGCTCCCATCCCTTCTCCTGGCAGGGGCATTTGCTCTGAGCCAAGCCTGGCCTTCAGCAGTGCCAAAAGAAAGGGAGAAGGGCAGATAGATGGGCAAGCAGAAGGCTGGGAAGGATTTTCAGGGGGATGCAATCTCTCCATCATCAAGAGCTGTAAGAATAGGTCCACAGGGCAGCCATGGACTGCTTGTGACCCCTCAGGAGAACCATGGGGTGAATGGCCAGCACAGCAGCTGTGCCTGGCAGTCACCACCTGCCTGGGGAATGTCCACAGGAGAGGGACAGGGTCACAGGGGAGCAGGAGGAGGGTGAGGGGAATACTTTGTATGGTTGTGTAGCAGTTTCTGAGGCCTGTCACCTTTCCAGCCCAGATGCACCATTAGCCATGTCACAGGCTTCTCCCCAGCTCATCACTGTGTGTGTGTCTGTCCCACAGGGTGCAGATGTCCACTCCTGACCAGCTCTTTTCTGTCTTGGAGAAGGAATCATCCCAGCTGTGCACCTGGGTGGGAGAGCTTTTCCTGGAGCTGCACAATGGCACCTACACCACCCAGGCCCAGGTGAGGGTCCCACTCCCAGGCAAGGGGGCCATGCAAACTTATGGCACCTGCAAGCAACCAACCCTCCTGCCCTGGAGCTGGGTGTTGTGAGGGATCCACTCCCAGCTACCCATTCCCTGAGCATCTTCCTTCTGTCCTTAACTGGCACCAGATAAAGAAGGGGAATCGGGAATGTGAGCGGATTCTCCATGACGTGGAAGTGCTCAGCACCCTGGCTGTGGCTCAGGACAGAGGGTTCCAGTATCCTGCCAGCCAGCTCCAGCAGCTCTGGAGGTGAGGGAGTGTAGGAGCATTGCTGGTACTGGGGGAAAGTTCAGTGCTGCAGCACTGTGTGTACACAACCCCTGCCGTAAACTGATCAGCAATCTACCAGGAAAGAATTTGCTGCTTTGCTTGGTTCTCCTGCTGAAAGATAGCTCTGAACCCTCGCTACTCTGCTGTCTGGAAGCTTCGTTTCCTTCCGAGGCTCATTCCTCCCCAGTTTGGGCTTGTTTGAGCTTGTGCAACAACGTATCTTGTAGCCCTGAGGGGTGAAAACAAATAGCTCTTACTGCCAGTGGTTGTGGTTTACTGAGATGACAGTTGACAAGCCCTAACATAAAGGGAATTAAAGGATGCTGTGGAAAAAATCCTTTTCTCTCAAGTGTTGGGTAGTGGGGAAATAAGGAATGCTTATTAAGTTTGCCTGTCTTGCAGACAGGGCTCTTGTTTGAGAGAAGAGCATGTTCTAAGCCAGCACAAATCTGGTGTTCCGTTGCTTTCTTCCCTGGTTTCTGCTCTCTGTTTTAGGTTATTGCTGCTCAACCAGTTCCACGATGTCCTGCCAGGCAGCTGTATCCAGCTGGTGGTTGAGGATGCCCTGCAATACTACACAGGTGAGCAGGGAGCTTGGCTAGGAGGGCACTCACCTGTGGGAGTAGGTCCTGCCTGGTGGGGCTGCCGAGGTTCCAGCCCTGGGCTGCCAGGGCCAGCCTCAACAGGCATGTCTGAAATAGGATTAAATTAGCATGGGAGCCAAGGGATTGAGAACCATCCCAATTTATTGACTTTTCTGCTTGCTGCTGGCATGCCAGGATAGACTCCCACCAAGGTTTGTTTCTGCCTGCCCAGAGGGGCTTGCAGGAGCTTCGTTAACCAGAATTTTCCAGCTGAGCTGGCACAGCTCATTGTAATCTTGTAATAACAAAGTTTAGAATAATTATACACTTGGATTACTTACTAATAGATAATAATAATTAATGATAATTAGCAGTTGTAGCTTGGAAGGAGATAAAGTGTGTGTACATTGCACGGAGAGTGCCAGAAGCTCTCTCAGATCCAACTCAGGCCCTTTTGTTGCCCAGAGATCCGCAGGGCTGGAGCTCAGCTGCAGGAGGAAGCTGTGCAGTCCCTGTGCAGGGATCTGCTGCAGCCCAAGGCACGGAGCACCCCGAGCACCCTTGTGTTGAACACCTTGTCCTGGGAACGCACCGAGGTGATCTCCAGGCCTGGGCCAGACGGAACAGAGACTTTGGGTATGTCTGACCTGGGGGTAGCTCTTGGATCAGAGTTCCTTATGGCAGAGATAGCTAACAGAGAAATACCCCGCCTCTCCCTGCCCTGGGGAGGGTTTTAGTGACTGATCAATTTGTTCTTTGGACCGTTTGAAATGGGATAAAGTCCCCTGAAGAGTGCATGAAGAAGGGGAGGGTATGAGGAGGCAGTAGATCTGACACAAGAGCAGCAGGGCAGCAGTCGTGTGACTTGGGATTCAGTCTGGGGCAAGTGTTGGAACAGGACCTCTTTGCTTTCTAGCTCTGGTGACTGTCCCCAGCATGGGCTATGCTCTAGTGCAGGAGCCATTTGTGCCTCCTCAGCCTGTGGCAGTGAGGAAACAGGTAAGCACAAGGCAGATTTCCTCAGGTCTGTGTTCCCCACATCAGAGGTCGTCTGGGGAGAAATCTAAGGAATCCATGTATTAAATTTGCAATGGAGGCACTCAGCTCCTGCAGCTGTGGGTCTGTGACACTGTTTCTGGCCCTTTCCCAAGGAGGATGGCTCCATTACCATGGAGAATGGGGTAATTTCTGTCTGCCTGGACACGATGGGGCACCTGACCTCGCTTCAGCTGCTGGACTCTGGGAGGTCTGTGTCACCCCATTTTTCTTGGTCCTGAGCTCCTCAAACCTCTCCCAGGACTTCTCACTGTGCACCTTTCTCCATTACCTGTCCTTCTGATGCTGCTGTTCCCCTGTTCCACTTTCTTTCAGAGAATCTGTCCCAGATGGCTGCTATGCCAACCAGTTTGCACTCTTTGATGATGTTCCCCTCTACTGGGATGCCTGGGATGTGATGGATTATCACTTGGAAACCAGGTAGAGGAGCAGTGCATGCAGCACTTGGATTTTGGCTTTGCCCTGAGATTCTTGCCTCCCTGTCAGTCCTAGCTGTAAGAGAGCATTCACTCTGGAGAAGTGAGTGCCTGCTGTGTGGGTGGCTGCACTGGTGGTTTGGAAACCTGGATCTACCAGGCTGAGACTATCTCTGCCTTCATTCCTTTCTCTAGGAAGCCAGTGACAACGCTGCTGAAGCCTCTGGAAATCACCCTGGCTGGGGGCCTGCGGGGAAGTGTGAGGTTCTCCCTGCAGGTTGGGAAAAGCAGCACCTTAACCCAGGAGATCATCCTGGATGCCGCGTGCCCGTTCCTCCGCTTCCTAACCCAGGTTTGGCCCCAGGCTGCTACTGGGAACCAGGGAGCTGAACCTTCTGCCTGAATTATATTTCCCCTCACTATTTGCTTCCCTGGAGTCACCTGCTGTCTGTCCTCCTCTGTAGAAAGCAGCCCAAGGCTGGGGGTCCCAAGGGACAAGGGTGGAAGAGGGACCCACCAGCTCACCTGTGTTGAGACTCCAGTGTGTTTTTGTTGTAGCTGACGCGGACTGGCTGCTGCACACCAGGACATGAAAAGTGCAGTCTCTGCCTGTCAGTTCTCCATGGTTGTAACATGGAGTGCAGCCACGGCCCTTCTAGATCCCAGTCAGCCTCTCTGGTAGAGAAACTGCTTGAGAACTGCTCAGGGGGCAATTCAAGCTCACACAGCCACACACGTTACAAGGCTGGCTCAGCAGAGAGGCAGAAGGCTCCCAGCCCAAATCAATTTCCAGCAAGTGTTTATTCCATGTGCCAAAGGTGAATCTGGAGCCAGAGAGGGAACATGTGGTTTTTCTCAGTTATAGAGGGTCTCAGGTTTGTGAGTGGCACAGGGGGCAGAGCAGGGGGCAAGTGACCATAGGGAAGAGAGGAACAGGACACCAGGCCCCAGAGCCAGTGGGGAAACAGGGAAAGGGGATACCATGGGGTGGGTGATGGACTTGCCAAACCCAGAGAGAAAATTGCACAATGTCTGCAAGAGTCCATGGGGAGAAGCCTTCTTTACACCTGGGGTATCTTTAATCTTCACTTTTCTAGAGAAGGGCAGTTGGAAATTCCTTTAATGGCATGAGAGACTCCACGCATGGTGACAATCCTTCTGCTGTCACATTTAGGTTGAGTGGAAGGAAGCTCACAAGTTCCTGAAGGTGGAGTTCCCTGTGCAGGCCCGGAGCACAAACGCCACCTACGAGATCCAGTTCGGACACCTGCAGCGCCCAACGCACTGGAACACGTCCTGGGACTGGGCTCGCTTCGAGGTGAGGGGGCAGCTGCTCTGGTCCTGGGGCTGAGCTGCTCCTGTTCCTGGCTCCGTGTGGTGAACACAACCCCTGGTACCTGCTGCAGGTGTGGGCTCACAAGTGGCTGGATCTCTCTGAGCATGGCTTTGGGGTAGCTCTGCTGAACAACTGCAAATACGGAGCATCAGCCCACAGGAACGTCCTCAGCCTCTCCCTGTGAGTTAGGGATGGGGGAGCTGCTGTGGGTACTCTGCCTTCTGAGGTGTCTCTTGGAAGTCAAGCAACACCTGCTCCTAAATGATCTTAGTTAACAAGGAAATAGTCCAGTGGCTGGCTGTTTTCTGGGGATTTAGCTAACTTACATTATCTCAGTTGGAACTAATTCCTGTGAACTGTGCTCAAAGATAATTTGAGAGATCAGATTCATATTTGTGGCAGGTAGCTTTTCTGTTGCTAACCAAATCATTTCCCAGGAAGGGAGGCTTAAGGAGAGGAAAGGAACAGAGTGTTGATGTTACAGGTACATACAAGGCTAAAAGAAACTGCCTATGTCAGTTTGACTCAGGCAGCCACAATTTTCACAGGATGACACCCCAGTTTTTTAGCTTCTGAGACTGTCCAGGGTTTGTTTGCTGTTGCATGTTTGCTTTCACTTTGAGGGTAGCAAGGGAAGCAATTGTCTTGTCACAGTGCTCTGGCTCTGCTCTGGCTGACTGTCTCAAGGCACTGGTCTCACTAACCTGATGTTGCCTTAGGCTGAGAGCACCCAAGTCTCCTGATTCCACAGCAGACATTGGGCACCACCAGTTCACCTATGCTGTGATGCCTCACCAGGGTGAGTGACAGGCAGAGCTGGGCCCCGTGGGGACATGCAGGGTGGCAGATGTTCCTTGGGGTGAGCGTGCCCCTGCCTGTGCACATACAGAGGCTGACTAGAGAGAGGCTCTTGTGCTGCAGGTTCCTTCCAGGAGGCTGGTGTGATTCAGCAAGCCTACAACTTGAATTTCCCCCTCCACGTGGTCCCAGCCAGCTGTGCCCAGTGCCCAGCCTGGAGTGCCTTTTCTGTCAGCTCACCTGCCATCGTGCTGGAGGCTGTCAAGCAGGCAGGTGCTGGGGTGGAGGAAGGGAGGGCAGAGGTGCCAAGGTGCTGGTGTTGAGCAGGGCTTGCTCTTTCACCCACACCAAGTGGTGGCCAAGCTCAGCTGAGCAGAGCAGCTTGTGTTGGAGAGATTGTGCCTTGTCTCATCTGTCTGCACTCCCCACAGGCCGAGGACAGAGCTGAGGCCGTGGTGGTTCGGCTCTACGAGGCGCACGGCAGCACAGTCACCACCTGGCTCCAGACCTCCCTCCCCGTTAAGGAGGCAATGCTGTGAGTCCCTGCAGAAGGGCTGGGGGTGGGTGGGGGTGGAGATCAGTCCCTTCAGCCTTGTGCTTTTCCTTCCAGCTGTGACCTCCTGGAACGTCCAGCTGCACAGGGGCTCTTGCCACTGGAGGCACGGGGGCTGAGGCTTTCCTTCACACCCTTCCGTGTGCTCTCTGTCCTGCTGGTCCTGAGCCACTGACACCAAACATCATCCCTGGCTGATGCTGCAGGCACCTGGACCAACACTGTGAGCTCAAATCACAGACTGAGCTGTTCCCCATCCCAGGAGTTGTGCAAGGCAGCAGTTCCAGGGCAGGGCAGTGTTCTCATGTCCTGCACGCATGTGTGGGAGAGCAGCACTTGAACAACCCTGTTCCTCAGGGAAGGAGGACAGCTGCCCACTGCCCAGCCAGGGTAGGTGGGCTTGAGTGAGTTCTGAGCTCATTAAAGTGTGGACAAAGGTGCAAAGAGGCTGGTGGCCCTGCACAGGCTCTGCTCCAGCCACAGAGGTTTGGGGAGCAGCAGCTTCCACAGTGACTCCTGTGTTGCAGCCTTCACCTTGTCTAGCAGTGAGTGTAAAAACACACCCCACTCCTTCCCTTCTCCACCTTCCTGCCCCTTGTACTGCCCTTGCAGAAGAGGAAACACAAAAATCAAGAGAATTACGTAAAAACAAACTCGAGCCTGTTTTCTTTACTTGTTTCCAGGTAACTGCACTGACCTGCCTCCTCCCAGGGGCTTTGCTGCAGTTGCTCTTTTAGTGTCCACCTGAGCAAGATCTCTCCTGGCACTGGGGAGGCTGAACTTGCCTTTATTTTGGGGGGATGAGGTGGAGGGAAGTCTGCTCCAGCCCCTGTGGGGAAGAGGCTGGGCACAGAGGGATTTATCCTTCGCATGGAAAGGCATGCACGGTGATTTCTACACAAAATACTTTATTAGTCAGCTAAAAACAGTGATTGGATCAGCAACCAGAAAGGGAGGAGGGAGAGGGAAGGGTTAGAGTCCAGCACATGTGGTCCTGGCCCTTTTTCCCCTTCAAGGCCTGTAGACAGTAGGAAAAAGCCCCAGCCCCACTCTCAGCTTCGCCCTCCCACACTGTCAAGAGGCAACAGCAGCAAATAAGTGTGAGCACAGATACAGAGCAGCACCATTTTCACTAGCACTAACCCTGCTCTGTGGCCAGGCCCTGCCTGAGCTCCTCTTGGCCCCTTAAATGCCCCTCAGGAGGTGGCAGCAGGTGACACTCACACGACAGGGGCTGCACCTGGAGAAGGAAAAGAGAAATCAGGAGTCAGAGGGCAACAGGGATCTGGCTCTGCCCCATGGGCTCCTCTCCTGCCTTTGAGCACCCCTTAGTCCCCTTGCCACAGGGGAGCTCTCCCACAGCCCCCATGTGTGCACCAAAACCACAGGGACTGCCAGTCTCACCTTTGCCCCTGCGAGCAGATGTCCGGAGGCTTCTTCTGACATTTAGAGGCACCTCAGGCAAGGCTGGAGCAGCAGCCACTTTCCTCCTCCTGCGAGCACGTCCCTTCCTTGGCCCATCAGCCTCCTCTTCCTCCTTCTCCTCTGACTTTGGGGGCTTTGCTGCAGCCCTGCGGGGCCGTTTCAAGGCACGTGGGGTGACCTGGGTGGGTGTCAGAGCCAGAGCTTACCAAGATGGGAAACTCCATGTAGGATCATCCCCATGAACTCACAAGCAGCCTGAGCAAGACACAGGCAACAGGACAGCCAGACACAGCCACAGAGCTGCTCACCTTGGGGCTCAGGGCCTCGGGCTCTGCCTTCAGCTGAGGGCTCTTCTTGCGGGGCGTCTTGCGGGGTCTCTGCCCTGCATGAGAGGATGTGCCCAGGTTAGGTGGGGTGAGGAGAGGTTGAGGCAGAGCCTGGACCCCAAGGGACAGCACAGTGACCATGGCAAAGTGACCTTGCAGAGATGCTGTCCTGGGTGAGGAACTACAGGATGAAAAAACATCCAACAGCTGCACTCAGGCCACCTGGGATGCTGGCAGGAAGCCTTGGGGACAAATGGCTTCTGTCCCTTGGTGTCAGTGACTGGCACAGGCCTGTCAGCACCCCAGAGAGAATGGCTCTGCTCCTGCCTGTGCCCTTGTGCTGTACAGCAAGAACAGGGTTTGCCAGGCTCCAGCCCTCCTGGAGCAAGAGTGGGTCCCACAGGAAGGGGAGGGGAAACTCACCTTTGGGAGCCATGGGGCCAGGCTCTCCCTGTAAGGAAGGGACAGAGCATTGGCTGGGGTGCAGTCATTCTGCAGACAGCAGCAGAATCCCTGCCCCTTCTCCATCCCGCAGCCATCTCAGTGGTAGGGAAACAGTCACATTTCCCTGGGAAGGCAAGGGAGTTGGGCTTGCTCTGCCTGCTCTGTGCCTTGGGAGCTTTGCCATCAATTCCTGTACCTGCAAGGCCCCAAACACAGGGCCCAGGAGGGAAGAACAGGGCTGCCAGACCACTCAAAGCCCCTCATTCCCTCCATCTGCTCCAGACTGCTCACCATCCATTAGCTGGCTGCCCAACACACAGGAGGGCCTTGTCACCTCCATGCCCAGCAGCTCGATGGAGAGGTAGACCCCCAGCCACACAGTGTAATGGGAGTCTCAGCAAGCAGAAAACAGGCCAGTGTCCCCTTGGAGGGGTGGTTTAGGGGCTCCCCAGCTCTAGGCAGCAGCCCCAGGCTCCTACCTGGAACCATATGGTCCTGCCACTGCGGTCACGCAGGGAGCTCATGCCAGGCACCAAGTAACACTGCAGCCAGTTCTTGAAGGCAGCGTAATTATCTGAGTGCTCGGGGTCAAACAGCTGCTTCTCTGGGAGGGGAGACAGGGGAAGGACACAGTCAGAGCAGAAGACTTGATCACCATGTCAGGGTGCTCCCCAAACCTCCTGATGCTGAGAATGCAAAGCCCTGGCCTCCCTGCCAGCTCCATCCCCCAAATGCCTGTCTTGTCCCCTCACCTGCCATGATGACCTCCATGGGCACGGTGTGGCACAGCTCCAGGAGATCTGGGTTCTCCTGCCTCAGCTTCACCTTCTTGCTCAGCGTCAAGGAAGGATCCTGCAGGCATGGAGGAGGGCAGAGAAGTCACCTGCCAGTTACCTTTGCTTCTTTCCTCCCATCTTCTTCCCCATCTCTCGCCCTCCAGAGGATGAGCTGCCACACTCTCCACACACAATAGCCCTGAGCTCACCACAGACTAGGCTTCCAACTTAGCTGCAAAGACATGAAAGAGGGCTAACACACAAAAACACCAGCAGCGGGTCGTGTAGTTTGTTTGTAGCAGGCTTAAAATAGCTGCTTCCTCTTCCCTGAGGCCACAAGATCAGCCTTGGGCTTTACTGCAGCCTTCCCCTTGGAGATTTTAAACTTGCAAGGTGCTTCCTTCACTCTTCCTCTTCACCCACCCCAAAAACACTTGTAGACTTCCTCAGGGCAGAAGACTGGCAGAACTCATCACGGGAAACCAAACTGCTGCTTCTGGCATCTGAAAACCTGCTGCTTTCTGAGCCTGTGAAAGCACCTGGTATTCCCCACCTTCTTCCTCTGCTCCTGCTCCTTCAGGGCCTCCAGCACTGTCCGAGCTTTTTCAAAGGGAGGGATCTTCAACCTGAGAGAGTTACACACAAGCCTAAAGCCTCGCTTCTGGCACTTCCAGTGTTGCCAGGTGAGGACGAATAGCTGGCTTAGCCAAGGAGCTGTCAAGCTCCAGCAAACTCTTAGAGACTAAACCTCCATGGCAGGTCAGCAGGTGCTCAACCCACCTTACCTGAACAGGATCTCAGCACGCAGGTAATTCCCAATCCCATTGAAATACTTCTGGTTTAAGAGGGCCTCACAGATGGGCTTGTCAAAAGCCCTGTCATCCAGATTCTTCAGCACATTCTCCCTGCAAGTGAGCACGGGCCATCAAGAAGAGTCACCTGGACATGTCTGTGCAGGAAAAGCAGCCAAAACCAAGCCGGGGGCATTCCTCAGGACTCTCACCTGAAGGCCTGGTACTCGGAGACGACGCAGGGCCCCCGTTCCGGCTGCCAGGCGTCCCCCAGCCGCCAGGACCCGAAGCGCCGCGGGTCGACGAAGCAGAGGGCGCGCGGGGGGCTCTCCCGGGTGAGGAAGCGCAGGTGGGCATGGCGGGGCAGCTCGGCGGCGGGGCACAGCCGGAACGACCCCGACATGCCAAAGCGGAACACGAGGTCCTGCGCGGGCGGGCCGGCGGCGGAGTCCAGCGCGCTC
>JANPWX010019126.1:51642-64189 GCA_024734555.1 Trochalopteron elliotii
TGGAGTGGTGAGGGGCAGTGAGGAGAACAGCAGCATCCCCTTTACTCACCCCATCCACAGCCACCCCATCCCCACAGAAAGCCAGGAAGGCACCCACAGAAATCCCCCAAGTAGCAAACACACCATTTGGCTGAAATAAGTACAGTTTGGGTAGGATCATTTCTTTTCCTGTGTCCCTCTGTTTTCTTGGTTTAAAATAAATAATCCCTGTAGTGAAACACACCATTTGAATAACCCCTGTTTCGTTCCTCTGCACCCTGCAGCAGCTTGAAGAACACCTGAGTGATGAGTTTTTAAGGCCTCTGCTGTGTGCCCTGCTGCAGCAAGCCCCAGGGTGAGGGGATGTCCATTAGTCCTGGGATGCCCACATCCCTGCTGGGGTGCCTGTAACCCTTTGGGATGGAAGGATCCCTCCTTCCAAGGTCTGGCAGCATCACTCCCCTCTGTGCCCCTTTAGTCTCCACCAAGGTGGTCCCTAAAGGTGCATCTCCCACGTCCTCCTTTGGGGACAGGATCTGGGATGTCAAGTGATTTGGTTTTCTTTTCTTTAAGAGTCTTTAAATCTTTCTTGCAGCCTTTTGCAGTTCTCCTTGCCGTTGCTGGGCTTCTGAGGACTGGGAGCTATCTTGGTTTGAAAGACAGGTGTCTGCCAGGGAAAAGCCAGAGCCTCCCTTGGAATGGAGGAGGTAAACCCCTTCCCTCTGAATTATTATAATTTTGAAATTAAGGGGCTCTCAGGCGATGGTATGGGGATAGGAATAACAGTTCTTTCCTAGTATGTATAACAAGGCAAACAAATCAACTACAGCATTAACAACAAAACAGAACCAAGAACCTGGAGGGGCTTTTCTTCACAAAGCCTGGAGCAGTCTGATCTCGGTGCCCCTGCAGGACTCTGAGGAGCACCAAGCTGGGACAGCAGGAATGAGCAGGAATCCCGGGCTGGTGGATGAGATGCATCCAAAGCCCTGTGTGGCAGCTGGAACGGCAGTGATGTCCCAGCAGGGATGTGGGGGCTACAGTGTAGCAAAAAGACTCAGAGCAGGCTGGGTGGTGGGACAGGGCCAGCCCAGCTCCAGCACGGCAGGAGGAGGCGAGCTCAGAATTCCTGGGCACACAAACAGAGGGTGGTAGATTTCCTAGGACCGGATTTGGTGATGACAGTGAATTCTCCCTGCAGTAAGCTGTAGCAGAGTTTTTGAAGATAGTGAATATTTGGACTGTGAGTGAATCACCTAGCCTGGGCCTCAGATGAGGGCCTGTAAGGCCTCAGTGACGCAGGTGGAAATTCAGCTGCCAAGTCTCTAGTGCAGTGAGATTACACCTTAAGGTGTTAACAAAGCACAGAGAAGTTTCTAATAGATAACATGTATAGTAAGTAGTCTGAACACCAGTAGCTGCCTTAAGAGTTTGGTCAACAATAAGTGTTTGCATTCTTTTCTCTGCTGTATACCAATGAAGAGCTGCTGTGGATGTAAACTATATGGAACTGTATAAAAGTAGCCATCTTAGCTGAATAAAGTGGAATGTAGCTGTTAACCATATTGGCTTGATCTGCATTCTCTCTATACTCCGACTTCCTTTTTATCTCAGGCCAACCCTGGTAATAGTAAGCAACAGCTTGGCCATCCTCCTTCCAATGCTGAGAGCAAGAGAGAGCAGCTGCCCCCAGCCCTGCCCTTTTTCTGCCCTCAAAACTCACAGCAGTTTTCCCCCTCGGAGAGAAACTCCCAGAGACAAAGGAAGTGTAGCCAGGTGCTACAAGCCTCTCCTTTGGCTACTTTGTTCTGCTTAAGTACCTATAGGTACCCATAAGCACAAGTATAAGTACCCAGTAGTTAGTTTCCTAGCAATTTATGGGAAAAAAATTCTATAAGTGAAAAAGAATCAAATCTAACTCCCATCAGGAGCCTTGGAGCCATTTCTGGGCGTGGGCAGGGATTTGGGCATCTCTCCCAGCTCTTCTGCCAGGTCAGCCTTCTCCAGCCACTGCTGGAGTGGTGGGCCAGTGTTCTTTATCTCTTCCACAAGTCATTGTCTCGCCGGGGGAGATATCTTCTGTTAATGAGCCATTAAGGCTCACGGCATGACTGATAAAATTACACCATCCCATTGTGAGATGCTCCACCCAGGGGGAGGAGCCAAGCCTTCCTACCTGGATATAAGGTGAGACTTGGAACACCACAGACAGCCTTTTCCACTGGATTGTCAGAGGGAGACCAGACCCTTCTACGCCACCACTGGACCTTCAGAAGAAAACTATAGGATCACTGCCATAGGATCACTGCTTCAACAGAACCACATCTGTCACTGCAGGAGGACTGCACCCAACATTTAAGTGGACTGCTACCAATATCCTGACCGACAGGGTGTCAGGTTGTATCTCTGTCAGTGTTTTGTACTACTGCATTTCATTTTAATTTTCATATTCAAGACCTGTTATTCCTATTCTCATATCTTTGCCTGAGAGCCCCTTAATTTCAAATTTATAATATTTTGGAGGGAAGGGGTTTATATTTTCCATTCCAAGGGAGGCTCCTGCCTTCCTTAGCAGACACTTGTCTTTTCAAACCATGACAGAGCTGCGGGTGGCAAAGAAAGCTGTGGGTAGACAACACTGCAGGCAGCAGAGAAAGCCAAGGGCAGTGGAGAGAGCTGCAGGTGGAAGAGAACACTGCGAGTAGTGGAGAGTGCTGTGAGCAGTGGAGAGTGAGGCAAGGAACAGCAGGGAAAGCTGCGTGGGTCCATTTACAGACACCACTGGGAGAAACGGGAACATGGGAGTCAGTGCCAGAAGACCCTACACTCCAGGTATGGACTCTGATTTTAACAATGAGAGGGATTAAACATGATAAACAGGCTTTACTGTCCTTAATAAAGTGGTGTGGGAGCCATGGACTGGATGTGTCCGAAGGGACCGCCTTGGACTTAAAAACATGGGACCAGGCTGGCAGATATACACTTGCAGAGGCTGCCATAGGTGATGAAATTGCTATCAATGTCATCAAACCCTAGAGGCTCATCCTGGACCTGATAAAACAGTTAGAGAGTCAGCAAGACGTGAGGGCGGCAGAGGGGACGGCACTGGGTGAGCAGGGGAGGAGGATGGGCAGAGCAGCCACCACATGGAGCCAACAGAGCCTCCCTGGCTGGGGGTCACCTGTCCACAGAGCACCCTGTGGCTGCCTGGGACCACACCATAGCCCCAGGGAGGTATGATATGCCAGCCAATTGTCCCACTGTTGTGTGGAGCCATGGAGCTATCCCACACTGGGATGTGATGGTGGTAGAGTGCACCACTGGTGAACAAAGAGATGGAGACACCCTGTGCTCCCAAGCTGAGTTTAATGGGAGTCCTGTGGCCATCCCGGGTCCTGCTGCCCCGGGTCCTGCCTCATCTCCACGTCCTGCTGTGCCAGCCCTTGGAGCTGCAATGGGCTGCCCTGCCTTTTCTCTGTGCCCTGACACTTTAGCTGAGACCACTGAGACCACGACTGCCCACTGCAAAATGGCTGGATGCTGAGGAGCTGCCTCTGTCTGCTGCCAGGCAACACTTGGCCACCATGAGATAACTGGCTGCTGTGGAGCATGTGGCTGCTGTGGAGCACCTGGCTGCTGCAGAGGGCTCTCTGCCACCAAGCATGGCTGTGCCACAATGACAAACAAGCACTCTGTGACCAAGCCTAGCTATGCTGGCTCTGCTGCTGTGCTGCAGGGGTGCCCAGCTCTCACAAAGACAAAGCACTTTACAGCTGTTCCAATTATGCCTGTGCAGCCCTTCCAACAGCTCGTGCCAGAGACACCTACACCTCCTTCTACAACACGTGCACCAGGAGCCCATCAGTCTGGCTTTGAGACCTCACCTTCTGCCCAGCCTCCACAGGGTGGGTCCAGCTGTCCCTGCAACTCAGGGGCAGGCCTGGGAAATAAATCATCAGAAATTCCCAGAAGAAACAGCAGATGGGGGAATCCCTCAGCAGTTGCTGCCACGACCACACTGCCACTGTCGGAGCGGGAGTTTGCTTTGGATTGTACACCAGCAAGGGATGCAAGACAGAACCAGAGCCATCATCCCTCAGTGGAACTCCAAAATGTGTCACCACTGCCACACTGCCGACAGCCCTGCCCAAACCTGTGACCATCTGGCAAAAGGAAAATGATCATCATGGTCTCCTGGAAATAAATCAAGAAGTTGTTCCAGCAGTGCTGTCATCTAAAGTTGCAAAAGTTGAAGCCTGCATTCGGATTTATGAAGAGATGCACAGGCTGAGAGCAAAGGAGAGGCTGAGACAGTGGCAGGAGGAGCAGGAGCAGATGGTGAGGGCAGCCTATGTCCAGGCCATTGAGCAGCTGGAGCACTTTGATGAACTGAGGAAGATAAAGAGGCATCAGGAATTCCAAGAGTTGCAAGAAGTAATGGAGAAGAGCTCAAGGAGGGCTCAGGAGCAGCAAGAGAAGTTGAAGGAAGAACACCGACACAGAGCAAAGATATTGAACATAAAGCTGTGTGAGGCAGAGCAGCAGAGGCAATGCCAGGAAGAGATGGAACGTTTGCACAAGGAGGAAGGCCAGGAGCGACTGCGTCACCTTTATTCCATCCAGGAGGAACTGCTGCAGCTGAACCAGCAGACTGATCCCAACTACAGGCACAAAGACTTGCCCAGAATCGATCTGTCTGCCTACAGCAATCGTGGCAACCAGATCTGAGGACTGGTGTCAGGGCTCATCCATACCATGAGTGAGAGAGGGTTCCTGACTTGAGCAGATGTGGACAGCACTGAAAGAGCCCTGCAGGAGATGTGAGGGTTGATATCCAGCATGCAGCAAAAAATCACTGCAGTCATAGAAGAAAAAAAGAGGAAAGATGAAGAGGAAAAGAAACAAAAGCAGAAAGAGAAAAAAGAGCAGACTCCTGTCCCTGCACAGCAGCTGGGGGGAAAGCAGCAGAAGGAAGGACTTCAAGTTAAGACAGAAGAAAGTATCATGCAGTGGTACCAGCAGCTTCAGGACGCTGCTGAGCAATGTGTTGCTGCTTTCAGCGAAATTGGAAACTGCAAAGGCAACACTGAGGTGAAGAAGATAAAAACAAACTTGCAGAAAGCAGCTACAATCCCTGTGAGCCAGATCTCAAGCATATCAGGCTCTAAACTGAGAGAGGTGTTTGACAAGATCAATAATCTGCTCTCTGGTAAACCTGTTCAGACTGAAGGGCAAACGGTGCTGGTGACTCAGCATCCACAGGGGCTGGAGTTTGTTACAAAATTGCAGACAAGTTTGTGAGACATGGGGAAGGAGAAGTATCTTTTCACCATGATTCAGCTTTCCCAATTGCTGTGGTGCTCTCGGGAACCTGGGAACTACACCCTCGAGTGGGAGACTTTTTTTAGCTCATCTGCACAAAAAGTGCCCATATTCTGTGCCATTTTACCCTGCTTGGAAAGAAGGGACTTCTGTGGAAGAGTATCAGAGGATGCTTGGATATGAAGTTCATGATTCTACAGTGGAAGAACATGATCATTTTCTTAAAAGGATGTCAGGAATGATCCGTCTCTACGCTGCCATCATTCATCTTTGGTGGCCTTGTGGAAACAAACAAGGGGCACATCCCCATGGTCTGAGCTATGGATGGCACTGGCTGGCACGGATGTCGAATCTGGAGCCTCTGGCAGATGTGACAGCTATGCTGCTTTTGGATTTCCTGGAAGTGTGTGGCAATGCTCTGATGAAGCAGTATGGGATTCAGTTCTGGAAAACAATGCTCTTTATCCAGAAATCCTATATCCCAAGAATTGAAGCTGTGACCAGCTCTGGCCAGATGGGCTGTTTGTCACGTTTGAAGAGTTTTGTGCAGAAATGTCTACAGGCAGAGGAAATTCCATTACCAAAGGGCATTCTGACACCTTCCTTTTGGAGAACATAAATCAGTTTGCATTTCCTTTCCCCTTCATGTTTAATTCAACAAGATTTATTTGTTAGACTTGGAAGCTAATCTTTGCATTAGATCTTTATAAGTTTTTGTATAATAAACTACTGAAACTTCAAGACTTTTCCTTCATATGTTTAATCATGTGGAAGATCCTTTAAACCCATTGTCATGATGGCTCCAGAGATTAAGGAATCTTGTACTGAAAAATTGCACAGTGCTGTTTGGCTCATTGAAGTGAAAATACCCAACAGAGCAGAGTAGCAAAAGCTGTTTACACATTGAATCACTTAACACTTCCAGAACAATCCCCAAACCCACTAATCTTAAACCATTTCCTATCATCACATTAGGTGATGCCCAGTCACCTAAACCTTAAGTAATGGTAAAAGACATTATCACAAACAAGTGGGAAGGTCCACGGGACCTCATTACATGGGGATGTGGATTTCCACAGACACCAGAACAAGGTGGATACCAGCTAGGTGTGTCTGCCCTGCCCCACGTCCTGCTTCAGGACCAGAGACAACTCCCTCCTGATGGTCCCTCAGCAGATATTGTGGACCAGCAATTTTAACAACTTCTACACCTTTTACATGGAGATCTGGGACCTTTTGAACTGACAGTTTGTTCAAGGATTTTACCTATTCAAATTACACAAAGATTTTATAATATGAAGACTTGAGTATTTTATCTCTCTATATTATTTAAGAGTATGAGTCATGAACTTGACAAGTTGTTTTCCATGTGGTCTTCTCACAGTTTGTCTTGGGTTGCAATGCAAGATGTAACTAAAAGCATGTATTCTATTAGTATCTGTTGAAACTGCTTGGGGAGGTGTTTTTTTCTCTTCTCTGACCCATTCCTCATGGCTCTGGGGGCAGAGGGGGCAGGTACCTTCTGTTAATGGGCAGCTGTTCAAGCCAGGTGGGGCAGTGTTCTTATCTCTTCCCTGACCCATCCTCCCTCCAGGGGATATCTGCTATTAATGGGCCATCAAGGCTCACCACATGACTGATAAAACTACATCATCCCATTGTGAAATGCTCCAACCAGTGGGAAGAGCCCAGCATTCCTACCTGGATAAAACCTGAGATTCAGAACACCAGGACAACCTGTTTTCCACTGGATTCCCAGAAGAAGACTGCACCCTTCTATGCCACCACTGGACCTTCAGAGGAAATCTACACCCTTCTTCAGGATCTTCTGTGCTCCAAGAGAACCACATCTGTCACTACAGGAGGACTTAACTGGACTCCTCTCAACACCCTGACCAACAGGGTGTCATGTTGTATTCTGACTCTGTCAGTGTCTTCTTTTTTTTTGCTTGTTTGCTTTTTTTGTACTACTACATCTTTATTTTTCAATATTCCTAGTGAAGAACTGTTATTCCCATATCTTTGCCTGAAAGCCCCTTAATTTCAAAATCATATTAATTTGGAGGGAGGGGGTTTACATTCTCCATTCCAAGAGAGATTCTGGCTTTTCCCTGACAGACACCTGTCTTCTGAAACCAAGACAGACTTTGGTGCCCTACGTAGGGCACGAGGGCATTGAGAAAAGAATGGTGAAAAAAGGAATAACTGTTCTTGAGTCACCTAATTTTATTCTTTTGTGTGCACTGGATATAAAAACCTCGTTAAGTAACACCATGTGGTCTAGCTTACTCTGGTTTGGGTGACACGTGGTCGTGGCTTATTTCTTCCATTTGCAGGCCCTTATCTAAACATGGGCCCTATAACTAAGGCTTACTGTGGCTGTCATGCAGTTTCTTTTATCAGTTAATAAGGTGAGGAATGAATGGATTTTTAACTTCTTCTGGTAGGGGGACACATAGATTCAGAGCTATCACACACGAACTGTGTGGTTTTGGGGTTACTTTAATAATGGTACCTACTGTGAGGAAATGACATGGGGGGAAATTTTTTCCCAACCCTTCACCCAGCTCTTTGGGTCTACCCCACCAGTTCTTGAAGAGTTCAAATCTTCTCTGAATGCTAATGATATCATACAGTGGGTGGTGTTGCTGATAGGCTTATTCTATTTAGCATTCAGAGTAAAGGGGAGATTTACCTGAATAACCACCCTGATACCTACCCCACAGAATACAGATGCTCCCTGAGAGCCTGACACAGCCCCACAGTCTAAGGATGCAGCCCCAGATTCTGACCCTGCCCCAGAGTCCACCTCAGAAATAAACCACCCACACTGGGTGGGGGTTCTGGTGAAGGAGGTGGGCCAGATACTAAAGAAGCACATTTCCCCAGTGGTGGCCTCATTAGCCTCATCCCACCCTCCCAGAGGGTGGGAGACCCTCTCCCTGCCTCAAAGAGGGAGAGTCTAAAGGTGCAGCAGTGGAACCCACAGATGTTACAACTGTCCAGGTCCCAGCTGAACCACAGGGGCAGTCACAGCCAGCAGCAGTCACCCCTGTAGAAAAAAAGAAGTATAAGATGAAATCACAGCACCCAGGTAATAAGGATAAGAAAGGAGGGCCCTCACAACCCGCAGGGGAGCCACAGGTTGAGATCATCACCAAGTCCCTGACGTATGACATGATCTGCAAAAAGATATTGCACAATGGGGATGTGAGGCTTATACAGCCTGGCTGCTTTGGGTCTGGGACATTATGGGTACAGGTGTACAACTGGATAGTGGTGAGGCAAGGAATTTGGGACCCTTGACCCAGGACTCAGGTGTAAATCAGGTATTTGTAAGGGAGCCAGGGCCCCTTTCCCTTTGGGAGCGACTTTTAATGAGTGTAAGGGGAAGGTTTGTCCAGAGAGAGAGAATTGTCTGAGTTTAGATAGACAGGTATCTGCCAGGGAAGATTGGAATCACCCTTGGAATGGAGAATGTAAGCCCCGCCCCCCACCCTTTTTCAAATTATTATAAATTTGCAATTAAAAGGTTGTCAGGCAAAGATTTTGGGAATAGGTATAGCACTTCTTTACTAGGGATATTAAAAATACAAATGTTGTAGTACAAAAGAACTGGCAAACAAACAAACAAGAAATCATAGAAAACCCTGACAGAGTCAGAAATACAACCTGACACCCTGTTGGTCAGGGTGTTGGAAACAGTCCAAAAGTAAAGCCCTCCTGGAGTGGCAGATGTGGTCCTGTTGGAAGTAAAGATGGTCCTGTAGAGAGAAAGGGTCCAGGGATGGGTCCAGTCTTCCTTTGTGAGTCCTGTGGGAACACTGGATGACTGGTGACACTTGTGGCTCCTTTTTATCTGGGTGGAAATGGTTTGGCTCCTCCTCCCTGGGTAAAGCATCTCACAGTGGGATGATGTCATGTGTCATGTCATTGGTGAGCTTTAATGGCCCATTAACAGAAGGTATCTCCATGGAGGAAATGGGAGGGTGAACAGCGATAAGAAACAATGCCCCACCCAGTCTTAACAGCTGGCTTGTTATCAGAAAGGCAGTCACCCCCTCCCTCCTGGAGTCACAACAGATAAAGAAAAAACACCTCCCCAGCTGGGTTTCAACAGATGGTATAGAATTTTTTTTTTTTTTGTTACGTAAGCCAAGACAGGAATGCAGGAGTACCATCATACAATGCACTGGAAGACCCTTGAGGAGGGGTCCAAAAGCTGAGAGAAGTGGCTGTATTTGAGCTACTCTTTGGGAGGATGATAACCCCAACAAGGTTAGGTGCACAGGGCAAATGTTGTGGAATCTGACAACTCGTGGACTACCTCAATATGCTGCATTCGTTGCAGCAATTAATGCTGATACCAACTGAGAGGCAGTGGGTGCTGTTGCCAACAGCCTCAGAAATTACAAGAGTATGATCAGTGGCCCAATGCAGGCTCAGGTCTCTGCTGTGACTAAGGAGCTCAAAGAGGAGATAAGGGAGGTGAGGGAGGAGATGAGGAGGAACAGTTCCCATATGGCACCGGTGCGAGTCACAGGCCCCAGAGTCAGAGCTCAACATCCCCCAGCTAGAGAGAGAGGGTACACCCCACAAGATGACCTGTGGTTTCACCTGCATGACCATGGGGAAGACATGGGAAGGTGGGATGGGAAACCCACTTCTGCCCGGGCAGCATGGGTGTGAGCTGAAAGAGAGAAACTCTCACTGAGGGAGTTCCACTAAAATGAAGGTGGCCTCAGCCTCCCCTGACCAAGCTGCCAGGTATTACAGAAGTGAGGATGATCTGTTGCATCCCCTTGAAGGAATCTCTCTATGTATGTCCAGGAAGGAAACAATAACCAGTGCCAGAGGAGCCCCGCCTCCAGGCAGGAAGAGGCACGGGAAAACCAGGTTTTTTGGAGTGTGTGGATTCAATGGCCTGGCACATCAGAGCCACAGAAATAGGAAGCTTTGGTTGATACTGGGGTGCAGTGTACCCTAATGCCATCGGGACATGTAGGGGCAGAAGCTGTTTCCATTGCTGGGATAACAGGGGGATCACAGGAATTGGCTCTGTTGGAAGCCGAGGAGAGCCTCACCAGGAAGGAGTGGCAGAAACATCCGATTGTGGCTGGCCCAGAGCCCCCGTGTATTCTGGGCATGGACTTCCTCAGGAATGGCTGTTACAAGGACCCTAAGGGACTCAGATGGGCATTTGGGATAGCTGCTGTGGAGGCAGAGGGCACTAAGCAACTGAACACTTTGCCTGGACTATCAGAGAACCCATCTGCAGTAGGACTCCTGAAGGTAGAAGAGCAACAAGTACCTGTTGCCACATCGACGGTGCACCACTGGCAGTATCGGACAACTCGAGATGCCGTGATCCCCATCCACAAGATGATCCGTGAGCTGGAGAGCCAAGGGGAGGTCAGCAAAACCCACTCACCCTTCAACAGCCCCATCTGGCCTGTGCACAAGTCTGAAGGAGAATGGAGACTGACTGTGGCCTATCGTGCCTTGAATGAAGTGACTCCACCGCTGAGCGCTGCTGTGCCAGACATGTTGGAGCTCCAGTACGAGCTGGAGTCCAAGGCAGTGAGGTGGTATGGCACTACTGACATTCCCAATGCATTTTTCTCCATTCCTTTGGCAGCAGAGTGCAGGCCTCAGTTTGCTTTCACCTGGAGGGGCATGCAGTACACCTTGAACCAACTGCCCCAGGGGTGGAAACACAGCCCTACCATCTGCCATGGACTGATCCAGGCTGCACTGGAGAAGGGTGAGGCCCCAGAACATCTGCAGTACATCGATGACATCATTGTGTGCGGGAACACTGCAGCTGAAGTGTTTGAGAAAGCAGAGGGGATCATCCAGATTCTGCTAAAAGCCAGCTTTGCCATCAAGAAGAGTCAAGGGACCTGCCCAAGAGATCCAGTTCCTGGGAGTAAAGTGGCAGGATGGATGGTATCAGATTTCCACTGAGGTCATCAGTAAGATCACAGCAATGTCTCCACCTACCAACAAGAAGGAAACACAAGCTTTCCTAGGCGCCATAGGCTTTTGGAGAAAGCACATTCCTGAGTACAGCCAGATTGTGAGCCCTCTCTACCTGGTCACCCACAAGAAGAACGATTTCCACTGGGGCCCTGAACAGCAGCAAGCCTTTGCCCAGATCAAGCAGGAGATCACTCATGCAGTGGCCCTTGGCCCAGTCACGACAGGACCAGAGGTGAAGAATGTGCTTTATTCTGCAGCTGGGAACAATGGCCTGTCCTGGAGCCTTTGGCAGAAAGTGCCAGGGGAGACTCGAGGCCGACCACTGGGATTCTGGAGTTGAAGCTACAGAGGGGCTGAAGCCAGCTACACTCCAACTGAGAAGGAAATTTTAGCAGCATATGAAGGAGTCCAAGCTGCCTCAGAAGTGACTGGCACAGAAGCACAACTCCTCCTGGCACCCCCACTACCAGTGCTGGGGTGGATTTTAAAGCAGAAGTTCCCTCTACCCACCATGCCATCGATACCCCATGGAGCAAATGGACTGCCCTCATCACACAACGCGCCCGTATTGGAAACCCAAATCGCCCTGGGATTTTGGAGATAATTACAAACTGGCTGGAAGGTGAAAACTTTGGTGTCATGGATGAAGAGGAGCAGGAACAAGCGACACGGGCTGAAGAAGCTCCACCATATAATCAACTGCCAGCAGAGGAGACACATTATGCTCTTTTCACTGACAGTTCCTGTCACATTGTGGGGATGAACCAGAATGGAAAGCAGCTGTGTGGAGCCCCACAGGACAAGTTGCTGAGGCCACTGAAGGAGATGGTGGATCGAGCCAACTTGCAGAACTCAAAGCTGTTCAATTGGCCCTGGACATTGCTGAGAGAGAGAAGTGGCCATAGCTCTACCTCTACACTGATTCGTGTATGGTAGCCAATGCTCTGTGGGGTTGGCTGGAAAGGTGGAGAAAGGCCAACTGGCAGCGTAGGGGAAAACCAATCTGGGCTGCTGATGACTGGAAAGACATTGCTGCTCGGGTAGAGAAGATACCTGTGAAAGTCTGCCCTGTAGATGCCCATGTCCCCAGGAGTAGAGCTAATGAGGAGCACCAAAACAACCACCAGGTAGATCAGGCTGCAAAGATAGAGGTGTCAAAAATAGACTTAGATTGGCAACACAAGGGAGAGTTGTTCCTGGCTCGATGGGCTCATGATGCCTCAGGTCATCAGGGCAGAGATGCCACCTATAAGTGGGCTCGAGA
>JANPWX010019126.1:69170-127440 GCA_024734555.1 Trochalopteron elliotii
GGGGGGCAGGCGATGGGAGCAGGGGGGTGCAGGATGGAGAGGAGGCCGGGTGAGCTGGTGTGGGGGTGCTGCTGGGGGGGCTGGGCTGGGGGCCCTGGGGGCTGCCATTCTGCCGGGGGGGCTCGGTGCAGGGCGGGAGGGAGGGTGGCAGCTTGTATTTTTGGAACATGAAGGTGACTGAGCTCTGGAAGCTGCTCCTGTCCCCAGAGTCCCCCTCAGGCATCCGGGGCTGCGCACCCTCTCCCAGCCCCACCTTCTCCCCTGCAGCCTCTTTCTCCTCCTTATCCTCTTGCTCCAGCGTCCCCTCCGCACACCCACAGGGTCTCTGGGTGTCCCCAGCTTCTACCAGTCTCTTCTTGAAGCTAAGGTCCAATGCCATGTCCTCAGGGGGCAGCTCCTCAGTGTCTACCCCATCAGGGCTGCCCTCCCGAGACTCCAGCTCCTGGGGCACAGGCTTTGGCCTTTTAGGGCTGCTCCTATAACAGTCTTCCCCTTGGCTCTGCACTGCACCACTGCCCAACCTCAGGCTGGACACCACCGAGGCATCGCTGAGGGCACCATGCTCCTGGCTGCCACCCGTGTTTTGGGGTGAGGAGTCCTCCCACAGGTGCTTCCTGCAGAACAGGAGGGGGTCTTGGCCCTTGGCCCTCTGCAGGTACTCCTGGTAAGGTGCCAGGCTGAAGACGTTGTGGATCACAGGCATGGGTGGGGAAGATGACAAAGCCTTGGTGTCCCTCAGGTCTTCCAACCCCCGGGTGGGGGTGACAGATGGAGAAGGGTGCATGAGCTCCTTGGCTGGATCCTGGACCTTGCAGGCATTTCCTTCCCCTGGTCCCCCATGCAGGGTGTCCTGAGGGGCCAGGCTGACGTTCCTCCTCTCTGGGTACAGAGGCTCCTCCACCCCTTGCCTGGGTTTCTCCCAGTTCCCTCCTCTCTGAGGAAATGTCTCAGCAATCCCACCGGAGCCCCCAGAAAGCTTCTCTGAGCTGCAGACAGGCTGGAAAGCGCTGCTGTGCCTCGGTGCTGCTCGCCATTGTGGGCTGTCCACCCCATGGTGCTCACAGCCCGGCTCCGTGCCGGGAAAGGAGGTGTGGAACACGGATGCATCTCCCAAGCCGACAGCAAACCCTGGGTACCCCGTGTTCCTGGGCAGCTCAGCATCCCTGGGTGGCTCAGCACCCCTCAGCACCACCCCCAGCCTGGCAGGCCCTGTCCTTGGCACGTAGGGCTCCAGGGGGCTGGGGAAGTAACTCCCGGGGGCTTGGGGTTTGAGGTAGGTGCTGGGAAAGGGCTCCCTGCTCCCCACATAGCCAAAGCCCGGCAGGGCACTGGGCTCCCCCACAGTGGGAGCTGGGGGGTGGCACAGGGGGCCAGCTCTGTGGGGTGACAGCGGGTAGGGGGGCGGTGGGTAGCACACTGCTGTCCTGTCCCTGGTCACTGGGCTGGCCACACGTGGCTGGAGCTTGGGCCAGGGGTCCAGGCTGAGGCTGGGGACCTCCGGCACCTTCTTCTGGCTCTGGGCAGAGGGATGACTTGATTCCAGGAACAGGGTGCTGGGGGGTGGCCCATACTTGTCAAAGTAGCAGTGAGGTAAGGCAACAGGGGAGCCCAGCTGCTCCTTGGAAGGCAGGGCCTGGCTGGAGGGCAGCAGCTGGAGCCTGTGGTCAGAGCAGGGACCCCTCTCGTGGGGCTCGCTGGGGTGCAGAGGGTGGGGAGCGGGGGGCAGAACCCAGTTTACTTCCCCTGGTCGGTGCTGCAGGCTCTCTGCTTGTGTTCCCAGTATCAGAGCCATCCTGGGAGCCAGGAAGGAGGTGGGGGCTCCATACACTGGCTTAGGTGCTAGAGGGGCTGCCTTCTTCACCACCACCGGCTTCTTCACCGGCAAGGGGCACCTGGGGCTGTCCAGCTTCTTCCTGGCCATCAGCTGCTCCTGGCTCAGGCTGTCCTTGCACTTGTGGGTGTCCTGAGGCTGCAGCCTGGTGCCCGGGCTCCCCAGTGGGTAGGGCAGGAAGCCCAGCAGTGGCCCCTCAGCTGGCACGGGCTGGCTCAGGGCACCGGGGCCGTAGTGCAGGTAGGCAGGCGAGGGGCTCCAGACAGCTGGGGGCTGCTCAGGACTCTCAGGGCTCCGCAGCGAGCAGGCACAGTAGGACACCTTGTAGCTGATATGGATTTCAGAGCCAGGGTGGGGCAGGGGGCTGGATGGGCCTGGGATTTTGCTGGGCAGGAAGCTGGTGGCAGGCTCCAGACGAGGTAGCTTGTTGAAAATCACAGCATCCGCAGACTGCGAGTACCGTTTTGAGGCCATCTATATGTCGGTGCTGGTGTCCCCACAGGAGAGGTGGGCTGGCCTTCCTGGATAAAAGAGAGAGAATAAGCCATTAGCAAAGCAAAGTCCCCCACAGCCAGCAGCCTGTGGTGGCACAGGGTGACTGAGGGTTACAACCCACCCCACAAGGGGAGCTGCAGTCGTTTGAAAGCAAAACCAGTGAGACGCTCCAAGTCAGAAATACAACTTAATAGGAAGGGAAAAAAAAAAAGTAAAATAAAATAAATGCAGTAATACAAAAAACCACTGACAGAATCAGAATACAACCTGACACCCTGTTGGTCACGGTGTTGGAAACAGTCCAAAAGTAAGCCCTCCTGGAGTGGCAGATGTGGTCCTGTTGGAAGTAGAGATGGTCCTGTAGAGAAAAAGGGTCCAGGGATGGGTCCTGTCTTCCTTCAGGAATCCCGTAAGAACACCAGAGTGCCTTATGACACTTGTGGATCCTTTTTATCTGGGTGGAAATGGTTTGGCTCCTCCTCCCTGGGTAGAGCATCTTACAATGGGATGATGCAATGTGTCCTGCCATTGGTGAGCTTTAGTGTTCCATTAACAGAAGATACCCCCATGGAGGTAGTGGAAGACTGAACAGAGATAAGAAGCAGTGCCCCACCCGGTTCTAACAGCTGGCTTGTTATCAGAAAGGCAGTCACCCCCTCCCTCCTGGAGTCACAACAGATAAAGAAAAAACACCTCCCAAACCAGGTTTCAACAGATGGAATAGAATAAACTTTTTTTTTTTTTTTTTTTTTTTTGGTTACAAAACCCAAGACGGGAGCGTAACCCAGGTTCTTGTTAATGGATCTCTGGGGGCTGATCAGAGTGAAACAATGCCGAATAACTGGTGTTTATAAATATAGATAAAAATATGAGCTTTATTTTAGAACAATTGGGTTGCAGTGGCGCCATTTTGGTTATTATCTACTGCAATACAGCAATATAAAAGCATAAAATAACTCTTAAAACAATGTCTAAGTAAAAGAAAGGGAAGGTTAAGAGTAGAAAGATCCCACCACCCCTGGATCTTACAACAAGACTGGGAGGTCTCAATCCCACTGTGGTGATCTGTCTGTGGTGAGGGAAGCACAGGAAACACAAAGTTCTATGGGTTAATACAACGCTCAGGCTCGGTGGGAACGCCCAGGTACCTCCCCTGGGGCAGGGAGTTTTACTCTGGATGATGCAATGCCATGGATCACTAGTCACCTCGGAGTACTTTTTTGCCCGTGACACCTTTTAAGAAGTGTCCACGGCCCATTAGAGGGGATGAGTATCTGCAGGCTAATGTCCTGCTAATGTAAAGGGAGTTTTCACAGCTGAGCCACTGTGCAGGGACACGGACAGGACCAAAAGGCATCATCCCACTTGCCAGGTTTTGTCTCTTATCAGCTTCTTATCTTGTTCAACAGACAACTGCAGGCTGGGATGAGTGTGTGCCCATCTGCACCTGGGCAGTTACTGCAAATGCTCCATTGTTCGAGGCATTAACCGTTAACACAGCAGCCCCTCACAGCACCCCCTACTCAAACATTCCATCGGTGCTCTGCTGCTGTTGCTCACTCCAAATCTTCTCCCACGGTGGTGATTTGCAGTATAATGGGAGAGAAGGCCATGTGACCTCTACTACACTGTCCAGATTACTCAGTTCTCCTGTGAATATACCTGAAAAATGTAGCCTCATCAAGCCTTCTGAGGCAGAACATGAAAAGCGTATGTATCTTTTTTTTTAAATCCTTGCACTAACTCCCAGGCTAAGTTTGGGTGAGACAAAACCATACTCCCGGTAAGGCAGAAAGCTTTTCCCACGTAATTTTTTTTTTCCAAGTAAAAAGACAAAATAAACGTAGCAAAAATGAAACTAACAATGTTAATAAAAGTTGTTTCACTAACATTTGGTCTCCAAACTAGTTATTTTGATGAAAATACAAATAAAACAACTATAAATAAACTGATAATTTTAGCACGGACTTTTAGTGCATCAAGCAGGCCTTGGATCAAGACTGGGAATCTCTGCACATCCAAGTCTATTTCCACAGGGGAATGTCACTGCAGGTCCAATAACTGTGTGTGCACTAATTGGAGATTCAGTTTTTTGTACACTTTCTCCAGCGTGGCCAGTCGTGAGAGCTTTAATTGTGGAAGGATCTCCCCTTTCCACAGGATCCGACCCTCCCTGCCCCTGGGGGGAGTCCTGGGAGGCTGGCAGGGCATTTCTCCATCTGTCTCCTTGGAAAAGCCCTGGAAAGCTGTGGCTGCTTTGGTTCCAAAGCTCAAAGAGCATCTGTTGCAGGCAGCAGGGAGCAAAGCTGGGTCAGCTCAGGTGAGGACCCAGCAGACACAGAGCGCCCAAAATTCCCATCCCCGGCTTCACTTTGTAAAGCAATTGGAGGTTTTTACCCCAAGGCAGCAGCTCAGCCTCTCCCTGATAGTATAGGGTTAAAATGATTTCTGGGCAGCAAACAGAACATTTGCTTCACTGTAACCAGGACGTTATTTTCATGTTATTGTCTTGACCAAATCAAGTATAACTTTGCCTGTGTAATAAATCAGGGAGGGGAGGGTGAGTGTGATTCTTAGTCAACATGTAGGGCCTGGAAACAAAAGTCAGGCTTTCTTTACTAGGTCAGGTGAAACTGTACCTGCATAACCATCATGACTGTAACGATTGTTTGGTAGTTGAATACGATTATTATCTTAAACAAGAATCATGAGAAACGATATTTACAAAACTCATGCTTGGATAAGATCAATGGATACAATAGAACAATGTGAGTTTAATAATTAACATATACAGTTTTGTAACAAAAAGGTATAAAACCCATGTCGGAGTCAGATTTGGGCCTGTATCTGTACCCCTGATTCCCAGAGCTCTTCAATAAATCACCTG
This sequence comes from Trochalopteron elliotii, assembly GCA_024734555.1. Taxonomy (NCBI): domain Eukaryota; kingdom Metazoa; phylum Chordata; class Aves; order Passeriformes; family Leiothrichidae; genus Trochalopteron; species Trochalopteron elliotii. The sequence continues at coordinate 74,384 of JANPWX010019126.1, forward strand.
CATATAATAATTCTGTGATTATGTGTTTCAATGTTAACATCTCTTTGGGGATTTGGGGCTGCTCTGGGGTGGGTGCTGGCCCGCAGTCAAAGGTGGTGGGTGCCAGCAGGTGGAGCTGGCAGCCTGTCCCATCACAGTCCCACATCCCTGAGAACCCCAAAGGTTCTCTCAGCATCACCTGGCACCACCCAGCATCTCCTGAGCATCCCACTGAGACACCTGACCATCACCTGAGCCCCAAGAGCACCACTGCACCATCAACCAGGAACCCGGGCATCACCTGAGCATCCTGTACATCACCCAAGTAGCTCCAGGACAACCCTGAGCATCCCTCAGCACCCTCCCAGCATGGCCAAATGCCACTCCCTGTCACCCAGCACTGCCCAGCAACCCCAAACCCAACGATGGACTCCCTACAGTAGGATCTCCTCCAGTTTTGGTTTGTTTTTTTTTTTTTCTCTTCCTTTTGTGGCAGCGTTAGCAGAGAAGCCAAGGAGGAAATGGAGGAAGAGCACGTGCAGATAAGATAAAAGCCACATCAACAGCAGGGGAAACAGAGCAGATATGGGGAGAGACTTGTGGTGTTGGTGTGCAGCTCTGCCAGGAGGGGACCAGAGCTCCCCAGCTCACCCCAAAGCAGCACAACTGAGGCTGCTGCACCTCTCACTGAGCCTTCCCCGTGGGTTTTTTAACAATTCATCACTTCCCAGGATCCATCACTTCACTGCTTCCCTTCAGGAATCCTCTGAAAATCCCCACGGGAGCCTCGGTGCTTCCCTCCCTGCTTGCACCCTTGGAAGCAGCTCCCCCACATCATTTCCAACAGTTTTATCCTCAGGATAAGTCCTTGGGGTCCTTTCCAAGAGATGCAGCACCAATTAAATCTGCCAGCACTTAGACCCAGGGAAAACAGCTCCCTTCGAATTGAAGAGAGCTTGAAGAAAACCCCAGACTGGGTTATTTTCCTTCCAAAAGGGGTCTCTTGGGAGGGTGGTGTTTAAATCCATCTCCCTGGGAGATGCTGCGTGGGAGGGCGATGCAGGCATGGGATCCCTTCCCAGCTGTGACAATATTAGGGGTGGACAAGCTGGGACAGCAATCCAAGACCTTGTGAGTCCCGACGTTTCCCCACTGCTTCTTCCCCTTTCCCCAAAGCCCCGGGGATCTGCAACTCCCCACCGTGGGGACATTGTGACACCGGCCCTCCTGTCACCGCGGGGTGGGGTGACGCCACGGGGCACGATGCAATCACCCTGTTTCACCCACCTCCGAGTTAAATTGTGGCTGGAGGGCTGCAGAGCAGGACGAGTGATCCCACTGCCGGGCACACGGATCCTTTGGTAGGGTTAAGCTCATTAACCAAATTAGGGAGAGGGGCTCCCTGCTCTCCATGAAATCCACGGGGACTTTGCCCAACCGGTGCCATCCCAACACCTGCGCCACGCCAGGAAAACGGCTCTGCTTTTGCTGTTCAAAAATCAGCCTTTTCCCTCTGGGACTATCCTTCTTGCAGCCAGAGGGGGAGGACAGGGACACGTGGGAATCAGCGCGGGAGAGGGGGAGGGATGTTTGGAAGAACCCCATCACATGCAGCCAGTAATTCTGAAACCCTACAGCTGGGAAAAGCAGCGGGTGGAATAAACACAACCCGTTACTCCTCTTTTATTTATATTTTTTTTTCTTTCCCTTCCTTCTTCTCAGGGTTTTTTTCCCACAAGGGGCCGTTTGGCCGCGAGGGAGTAAAAGCAAAACCAAGAGCAGAGGGAACACGTGCCGCCACCAGCGAAACCTCCCCGATAAGCTCCCACGGGAGCCTTATCTGCCACGTTTTGGGTATCCAAAGGACACGGGAGGGCTCCCGCACCTCCTCGGCCTGCCAAGGCTGTTGGGAACACCTCAGACATCCCTTTTTTTGCTCCGACAGCTCCGAACAATGCGCTCGGTTGTGTTATCAGCAGGGCACGCAGGCTCCCCGGAATTTCCTCCCCGGGATGCGATGCCCGGAGCGGGAGCCTCTGATCGCAGTCTCCCGCCTCCTCCATCGCCACGTGATGCCAAAAACAGCCGCCAACTCCCGGCCAACCCACAGCAATCGAGAAATAAAATCTCCTAAACCGGCTGGCACCCAGCAACCCCAGCCCCTACGAGGTGCTGGGGCACGGGGGGTGTTTCCCGGGGTCTCCCCGAAACCAATGGACTCCACCGGTAAAGAGGCGGATTCCCCTGGCCGGCTGCAATCCTGGTTTCACAATCTCGGGGACACTGGAATCCTGCGAGGAGGTCACCATTCCCACGGCCGGCGGGTTCGGATGAGCTCACCGGCATCGCTTCCCCAAACTTGGGTCATTTGGGGGAACAAACAAGAGGCCTCAGCGGTGCCAGCCGCCTTATTCCACATCTTGTCCCTTTCCCAAAAAGTTTGCAGCTCCCGAGCTTCTCCCACGCGGGCAAAAGCCCGGCCGGAGCCTTCCCGTGGAGGAAGCCCGCTGCTTTTTAAGGCAGTTATCCCTATGGAATGCACCAAGCCAGGGCTGGTCTGCGATTAAAGCTGAAACCTCCCCCCAGGAATATTCGCTTTCATGTTAAAAATCGAAGAACTTCACGGAGCACTGAGCAGTCACCAGAAGGGCTCAGTGACTGCTCCCCCTTCTACTTGGGGGATTAAAACCCCTCCAAAACGCATCGATCCCATTCCGACTCATAGATGTTACATCCAAGGCTGGCCACGGTCACGGCTGGGACCCCCTCGGTGCTCGCAGGCCCTTGCCAGGACACGAGGTACATGGATGTGGGCAGGGGTAGGTGACCGTGTCCGTCCGTCTGTCCCCTCCGCACACCCACGGCCACCGCGTCCGTGTGGGCAACACTCCGGCGACCCCCAAAATAAACCTTCTGCAGGAGCTTGAGCGCACTCACGCTGCCAATCAGCCGCATGATCCAAAGTGTCCATAAATGGGTAAAATCCCGCGATCCGGAGCCTGCAACCCGTTTTTCCTCGCACGGCCCAAAGAGAAGCAGAGGAAGGCGTGCAGGGATCCCCGCTCTGCTGGAGGGTTTCACCCGCCGAGGGAGCCCCAAGGAAGCGCGGCGCTGGCTGGGGGTCCCCCCGCCCCGCATCCCTCGGCTCCAGCGCGGCTCCTGCGGGACGCGCATCCCCCCCGCCCCCCACTCACCTGGGGCTGCGGCGCGGTGCCTCCCCCGGCGCATCGCTACGGGCTGGGGTGGGGGCTCGGTGCGGACGGGGGGAACGGGAGCCGCTGCCCCTCCTCGGCCGGCAGCCCGCGTTGTGCGGAGGAAGTGGGAGGAGGAGGAGGAGGAGGTGGAGAAAGGAGGGCTGGGTGTGCGTGTGGGCCGGCCGGAGGAGGGGAGGGGACGGCGCGGGACAGGAGAGGACAGCCCAGCCACATGTGCAGTGAGCTGCTCGGGGCTCTGCCCCTGCGCTGGGAGCGGGGATTGTCGGCACGGGGGCATCCCCCGCCTTCCGGGGGACACCCGCAGCCGGGGGGCCGCTGTACGGAGGGGTCCCCGTTAAAGCGAGGCCCCCGTTATAGGGAGGGGCCGCATGGGGAGCCCACGGTGGGGGAGAGCCTTATTAAGGGCAGCCCTCATTGTACGGTACCCACCCGCGCTGTGTGGACCCCCAGGGAAGGGCCCACCATTTCAGGCAGTCCCCGTTGGGAATAAGCCTCCCATTAACGGGAGACTCCATTAGGGAGGAGCGACATTAAGTGACCTCTCCTTACAACCATTTCCCATTAGGGAGAGACCCCATGCAGGACCCCCCACTTACAGGCAGTGCTCATAGGGAGACCCCCTCCACTTACAGACATCCCCATAAGGGAGGACCCCCATCGAGGGGACCCGCGGGCAGGTGTTGACGGCGAGGTCACACTTCAAGGAACGTGACGTGGCTGTGGAAGGTGGAGAGCTCAGTAACAACTCCGTGCTGTCCAATCCAGTTTAGGGACTCCGCGGCCGCCTGAGTAACAAATCGTTCAAAAAAAACATGTGCACAGCTCACCCTGACAGCCAATACCTTCATATGTAACATTTTCTGGCGGACTGGCGCCGGTTAATAAAGGCGTGTATCATCTTGAGCCACGACTGCACCTTAGGCACAGTCACCCGCCCTGGATCCGGGCAGATAACAACGTCTGCTTCTCAAAGCTACACCGGTGTTAAGGAGTTTTATTTCGAATTTCGGTGGCACAGGCAGTCCCCGTGAAGAGGATCCCCCATGGCAGCCCATTTGGTTCCGAAGCTCAAAGAGCGTCCTTTGCAGGCAGCAGGGAGCAAAGCTGGGTCAGCTCAGGTGAGGAGGCAGCAGACACAGACATTGTGGGGATTCCCTGTGAAACAGGAGCTCCCCCCCCCTTACAGAGCACAGAAAATCCTTCCCCAGGCTGACCCCACCGGGTTGTGGCCGGACACAAGTCCCGGTGTCCACAAAAAAAATCGCTTTCCCATCTCATCTGCAGAGCCAGGGATCCGCTGGCAGCCTGGGGTGGGCTGGGGATGGCTTTGAGCCCCCTCAGAGTCCCTCCCCGCCCCAAAGCAGAGCCCCTCCTCCTGGATTTAACCCCCGCCAGCCCCAAGCATTAACACGGAGCGTTTATCTAAGGAGTCGCGTCTGGAAAAGTCCATGCAAACATTCCCGGGGTAATCATTAACCCTCATAAAAGGGACGTAAATATGATTAACCCAGTGACACAGATCCTGGCAGATCGAGTGCCTTGCCCAAGGCCGTGGAGTGAAGCAGTGGCAGAGGCTCAATTCCCTCAGGCAGTGTGAAATAAAGATTTCTAAGTGAAAAAGAAATAATTCCACTTTTTTATTACTTCACTGAACAAAGACTGAGAAAGCAGAGTTTGAATTCTCCTCTCCTTGGCCTCACAAGCATTATTTTCCACTTACAGCTTTAATTTATTGCAGTTTTGTGGCTGCAGCAAAGAAAACAAGGATCTGGGAGGAGCTGGGGCTGAATTCCCAGTCCCTTGGCTTTGAAGTTTACACACCACTCCTTTGTCTGGAGCTCATCGATCAGGTGATATTAATTAATATTTTCTTTGGTCAAATGGTAATACAATTAGAGGATAGTTATAACATTCAATTATGAGATACTATATATTAGTGTGCAATGTACAATAGTTATTATGTATTAAAACAAGCAAATGGGTGAATAATACACCTTGTTATTTGGAGTTATGGGCATGAAAACGATCACTGTTAATTTTTGCCTCAGTGAACAGAATCACACTTCCCTCAAAATGGCACAGAATCCCTTTAAGCTCGAGTTGGCTCAACATTTACATAACTTTACCCAAGAAACTCCTTTCCTCATCCCAGTTTGGCCACATCCCTGCTGCCAGGCATCCAGCTGGACTCTGAAAGCTAAATTTCAGCATTTTCTCACTCTTACATTTCTCTGCCGCAGAGAGGAGAGTTTCTACCTGTTATCTCAGGCAAATACCTGCTGTTTTGTTCTTTTTCCTGTGAATTTCCTTCTCTAAACTTCCCGTGTGATTCATCTCTGCCTTAGGGACTCAGAAGGTCTGAGCAGCTCCTTGCTGAGGCATCAAACCTGCTGGCAGAGGAGACACCGACTTAAAAAAACCCACCCCCATTATTTAACCTCTATTTTATTGTTTTAATTTTTATATTAATTTTTAAAGAAGAGCTTGACTCTGCCAATCTATCAAACAACAATCAGTTTATTAATTCATGAATTCAAATGGTAAAGTGTGAGCAAAGCAGCGTGCTGGGTACAGTGGGGGTCTCCCCTCCAACTGCATGCTGGCTACTAATTTTTGCTGGTATTTATTGAGCATCTTCATAAGCACTTCTCAGCAGGGTTTTTTTTGTGGTTTCCTCCTAGTTTCTATTTGTGAAGTCCAATTTCCATCACCCCATTGTGATCAGTTCCTATTGGTGACGTCGAATTTCTGTACCCCAGGGTTGTGAATTAGTGATGGTGATGTCCAGCTTCCCTTTTTCAGAACCATAACATCAGTGATGGTGAGGCCCAGCCTCCCTTTCCAGGGCTGTAAATCAGTGAGGGTGATGTCTAGCTTCCCTTTCTAGGATCGTCCAGTTTTCCTTTCCAGGATCATCAATTCTTAGCTTGGGATAAGGTCACTTCCTTCTTTTATTTAGGTGATTACCACTTTTCTTATATATTCTAAAACTATAGTTCAAAACCTCTTATTACAAAGCAGCTCAAAGCTTATAATAATTTTATTTTCAAAGCAAATAATAATACTTCTGTGTTCCTCTATCCTACATGCTAAAGGCCTAAAAAAAACCCCCTAAATCTTATATTGTAAAAACTTTAAAGCTCACATTATTCACTTACAAGCACGCAAAATATTTGTCCAAAAAGCCTCTTTCCATGCTTTTTCTGTTTGTTCATTAAAACTTATTTTTGTAACTGTCCCATGGCCTCGTTCCACACATTTCACAACCACAACTACACAGGCCACCTTTTTCTAGCTGACACGAAACACAACCCCACATTTCACACTGGGAGTGTGTCTTTGGGGGAAAGGTGGGAGTTGATTCCCACTCAGGGCATGGCCTTTCCCACCCTTTTTTTGCCCCTCCAGCCATCAGCATCCTCTCTGTTTGGTACCCAGTGATGGCAGCAGCCCCAGCATCCCCACAGGGCTGCTGTGAGCCCAGGGAGGGGAGGATTTGACTGATTCAGTCAAATTTTGGTTGTGTGGTTTTCAGTTTTCTTTTTGAGGCTTCTCAGCCTCTCCATTCAATCTGTTGTTGGCTGGGCTGTGGCTCCCTCTGAGAGCTCAGGAAACCTGCTGGCTTCACACTGCCACTGCCTGCAGGGTCCCCAAATTCCATGTCCCAGGTGGGGCACCCATCCTGGGGTTCACCCTGGCAGACACAGGGATGTGGGGGCTCCAGGTGGGAGTATGGGAATCCAGGCAGCACTTGGAGTTCATTGCTGCTCCCCAGCCACACCACTTCTCCCATACCCCAAAAAGGGTTGGTTCTTGTCCCAGCTTTTGTTCCTCAATTTGTCCTGGTGTTTATTAAGGCCCCCAGAAGGATTTAACCCCCTCTAGGAGGGCAGAACCCAGAGTGATTCTGGCCAGGGGTTTGAGAGATGGAGAAAGGGGAGTGGTCCCCAGCTCAGTGGCCTGTCCATTGCCTCTTCCTGTGGCAGATCTGTCCAGGAATCTACCTTCACTCCTTTTCCCCCCTCATCTCTTTGATTTGCTTCCCACAAAGTCGTGCTTTAGGTTCAGGAGAGATCAGCTACTCAACTGATCGCCTGCTGATCCTACTACCACAAACCCCACAGCTTCCCTGGTTTTAAACACAGCAGCCCTCCAAAATGACCTTGGGTTTGCTCCTAGGGACCAGACAACCCCTGTCCATGCCTCAAATCCCCCAAATTACCCAACAGAGCCAAAACAAAGATGGTTTCTTTGACTCAGCCATTTGGAGGGGAGTGGGAGATGGATGGAGTCCTTCCCTACAGCTGAAACACATCCCACATATGGAATGAAGGCACATCCCCTCAGTCCCCCCAAAAAAATCCCCAAATTCCATCCCACCACAAGGAATTTGGGACACCAGCACCTGTTGCTCTGTCCAAGAGGACAAGAGGGGGTTTTATCCCACCCCACCATCCCCAAGGCTCCTACCAGGGACTTCCTGGCCTCGTTAGCAGCTCTCACCTTGGAGACACCCTTGGCAGCAGCAGCACCCTGATGAGGCTCTAATTAGCCAGCTAATTGGAATAAGAGAGCTGTACAGACAGTCCCAATTTCCCACACACAGCCTGGCTGGAGGAGAGGGGCAGAGGAAAACAGGGATGAAGGGATGGAGAAGTGGAGGGGGGGAAGGATTAAGGAGAGTTTTAGGGAGGGCTCCCAACAGCTGCCATTGTGGTTAAATTTAAAGTACACTGATTATGAAGAGAGGGATCCAGGTTTCCTCATCCCACTCATTTCTTCTGGAGCCAAGAAGGAGTTGAAGCCTTGGAAGCTGCCAGCTCCTTCCAAGCCTCCAAGTGAGTGCTGGCAGTGAGAGGAGGAGAGCCAAACATCCTCTGAAATACCCACTCCCATATCTCTCCCTATCCTGGAAGTCAGATCCCACACACTGAGAGTTTTTTGGGGTGGGTCTTTATAGCTTCTCCCACCCCTCTTTGCTCTGGATCTCCTTCTGTCTAGGGTAAGATCCCCTTTTAGGTAGAACTAGGAGAATATTATGTCTGGAACTGGATGATTTTTAAAGTCCCTTACAACCCAAACCATTCTATAATTCTAAGAAAATACGGCATGGGCAAGTCTGGTGGCTCATCCAACATTTTTCCAGCTTTATCTCCTTCAAAACTTTGATTTGGATCCTGTCAGGGCCTACAGTTATTGGTAAATAAATAAAAATCCCAATCTAATCTGCTTGCTGCCCCAGGAAAGCAATAAAGACAAGGCCCAGCTACCCAGAGATGCAAGTGCCTCATTATCTCTAGATAATTATCCGTAGGTAATGAGATATCCAAGCCTCAGCAACAGCAGAGTGGGAATAAACCCCCAAGGGACATGAAATATCATCACCTTCCCACCCAGAGCCATGGAATCGAGCAGACCCGACCAGCCAAGAGGGTTTTTCTCTGCTAAGTCATTCCCTCAGCAAGCTGTTCTCCAAGGAACACTGAAAACAAAACTAATCCTGTTCTCCCAGGAGGAGGAATCCAAAAATAACCCTGTGGATGAATGAGCAGCACAAAGCCAAGTGCTGAGGCTTGGGTTGAGTTTGGGAACTGAAAGTTTTCCAGCTCCATGTTCCCACTTGAATTACTGCCTGGACATTCACACCCCGTTCCTGCACTTCAGAATAAGAAAGCCATGGTGTTTCTTTTTGCTTTTGTTTCCCAGCATGGGAGGCGAAATCCTGCAAAACCCTGGGGGAGGATGCAGGGAGGGAAAAGCCCCTTGGAGCAGCCCCCAGGCTGATGGAACCCATCCAAAGCTGGGGAAAGGCACTTGTGCATCGGGACACGGGCCTGGAGTCCAGCACTGAATTACACAGCCCGACTTGCTAAGCTTGGCACGTTTGGATGCTCCCTCTGTGGGAAGTCCTGGGGATGCTCCTGGCATGCTCCCTGCTCTCTCTGCAGGCAGGATGCTGGGCTGGCTGACCTGCTCCCTGCCTGCAGGAAGGAAACACCCCCAAAGCCAAGGATGGATACCCATGGGACATCCAGGGCAGTCCCATGGCAGAGTTATTCACCAGCATCAGGAGCATCCTGGGCCATAAGAAAAGGCCTTTAGCAGGAATCTCACACCCAGGAGCAGAGATTCCTGAGCTGGGATTCCCCTGTGAGTCCCACCTTTGCATCCTACCCTTCCACGGGGAAGCAGCCTATCCTGGGTTGTAGTATAAGATATGCACAAAGTATTCCATCACCATCTTCGGGAACTGTTCAGGGTTCTCCCAGGCCCCCCTCCCTCTTCTGTTAACGTGTCTTCTGTTAATGGCCCATTAAATGCCTGCTGCATGACTCACAGGTAACTCCCTCCGGGAGTTCTCTCTCTTTAATGGGCCATCAAGGACCCCCTGTGTGACTCATCATCCCATTGTGAGATGCTCCGCCCAGGGGGAGGAGCCAAGCATTTCACCTGGATATAATCTGGGATTTGGGGCAGTACAGGCAGCCCTTGCCCACAGGATTCCCAGAGGACCAGAGCTACCAGAGCTTTCTATGGGATTGCTGCTTCAGGCAGACCACCTCATCTGGACTGCTTCCATCACCCTGCTCAGGTTTTATTCTGACTCTGTCAGTGGTCTCTTGTATTATTGCATTTATTTTATTTTATTTTACCTTTTTTTCTTCATATTAAATTGTATTTGTGACTTGGAGCCTCTCACTCGTTTTGCTTTCAAACCACTACACAGCCCCCTACCTGGGATTGTTCCCTGGGCACCTCCAGGGATGCCCCAGCATTCCTGGTTCAGAGGAAGAGAGCAGCCAGGGCAGGGAAACCACCTTGCTCAGTGCTGTGTGGTGAGGAATAACCTGTGACCTTGGCAAAGCCTTGGGTGTGGTGACAGCTGAGCCAGGGAAGCTGGTGAGCTGCCCTCTGCTCTGGCCAGCAGCAGCTGTGCAATGCCAGCCACAGGAACACTGGGATGAGCACAGGCAGGAGCCAGCCCCATGCCCAAACACCCCTCACCTCCCTGGGTGTAGGAACAACCAAGGATGGCAGGGAGAGGTGTCGCCCTGATGCAAAAGCCTTTTTGTTGTTTATACTCTTGAACTGGAGTTTCTCACGCAGCTTCAGAAAAACAATATGTATTTTTAGCATTTATCTATTGTTTACATTTTTCTGCTGTGGGTAGAGAAATGTGATGGACGGTGATGTTCACCATCCAGGTCAAGAGGTGGCAACCTGTGTAGTCAATCTCTGGCCTTTTGTAAAAATGTATATATGGAGGCAGATTTAAAGAATAAAGTAGTAGAAGCCTTCCCTTGACCTGCTGCGTGCCTGCATCTGCCTTGTTCCTTGGGTCATCCCTGCACCTGCCACAGAGAGGGAACTCTGCAAACTTGAGACACTTTTGAGTGAACACGGGGTTTTATTGCAAGGGTGGTGGGTAAAAAGGGCCTTTTGCCTTCAGCCACCAGCCTGGGCTGAGGGGAAGTCCCAAAGAGAGAGAGAGAAAATGCAAGAGAGTAGGGGTAAGTGAGGCAAGGTAAGAGCAGTGAGGTCAGAGGTAAGAGAGGTAAAGTAAGAGAGTGAGAACCTTGTTACAATACATTATATCTCCTTAGGTGTTGAATATTCTGATTTACAGTGACCAACCCGTGCGAGATACAAAACCTACAGACTTTGCATACAGCCTATGAGAACTGCTGTATTACCATATCACTCTGTATTCTAAACGCTAGAGACTGTGTTCTTATCTATCTTTTCCCTGATACCTTGGCAGGGTGGAGTGGGGCTACATCCTTGGGTCCCTTAGTGTCCCACTGTTTGTTACAATCCCCGTCTTCCTGCCTGCCATGATCACATCTCAGAGCTGGCTTTCATTTCTATTTCATTCATAAGTTTTATATTCTCAGTATCTCTTGCCAAGCAATCATTTTTGTAAGCTTTTCCTGTCCCATCTTTCCCAACACCTGGGCTCCAAAATGAAGCCGAGTCCCTCTGTGGGGACACCAGCAGTGCCCGTGTTTGGGAAGCTGGGCTCAGTGGCACAGCTGGGATTGGAGTGCCATCCCTACTGCCCTGGCTGCTGGCCAGGGAGCCCCACATCCCCAGGGATCCTTCCAGAGGCTCTGGAGCTATGGCTCTCAGGGATCTGCATCCTAATAAGCACCATGATGTAACTCTGAGTGAGCCTTGCAAGGGATCAGCCTGAGGAAGCTGCCGTGTCTTGACTCTTTTTTTCCCCTCCCTTTTTTCTGCTCTGATTGAGGTCACTCAGTTTAAACCTCAGCAACACATGGACCTTCTTCCCCTTCTCCTCCCATTCGTGGCCTCATTCTCAAAGAGAATCCCTGTGTCTGTGCCAGCACAGATGCTGCTGCCTGTACCTAAAGCTCTGGAATGGTTAATTAATTTATTTCTACATGATTCCCAGTGTGGGAATGGCTGCAAGGCTCTGTAACATCTCTGAACTCTGTCTCCACCAGTTATCTCTGATGTCCATGTGTTCAGTGTTCCTTTGGGCTGTTGACCCTCCAGCTGCCTCCCACCCATGCACTGCCCACGAGCCTCCCACGGATGCATCAAGATGCTCCAAAAGGCTTTAAAACTTTTTAAACAAAGTTTTTGTTCTCTCCTAGCTGGGGTCAGGAGTAGGTTCACCTCTCCAGGGTGTTTGCATGGCACTGCTGCAGTATCTCCCACATTCCTTTACTCTGTGTGGGAGGACAGCCATGGAATCGTGAGGAATTTGACCATTTTATTCCCTCTCCTGCCTGCAGAAACCACTGTCAATCCTGGAAAGGTTTCAGTCTTCTGCAAGGCTCCCTGACTGTGGGCTGGCTCCAGTCCTGCAGTGCAAGCTGCTCTCTTCCCTCTAGGATGGTCCAGGGTGGTCTCTCCTCTTCCTCTAGGCACTGGTGGAAGAGGACACCAAGATGGATGAAGGTTTTCCACAGAGAAGAGCCAAGCCTCTGTGGGAACCCCAAAGACCAAGGTGGAAGGCATCAGGATCCAATGAGACTCATGACTGCAGTGGTGGCCACCAAATCCCTGGAGCTCAGAGGCTTTTGCTGTGCCAGCAGGGAGGTTCCTTTCCTGTGGGATCATCTCTTCTTCCTCACAGCTGGTTCTGAGTCTCTCAGCTGGGCTCTTCCCAGTCGGCTCCACTTCCCCCATGTCAGAGTGAGCCACGAGTGTCACTGCTGCTCAGCAACAAAAAATGGTGATACAGGTTATAAAAACACCAGAAGTGATGGGAAAGGGGGGTTTTCCTCCTGGTGGGACATCTCCAAGAAGCTCCATATAGGAGGGGATGGCCCAGGAGGCCAAGAGCTTCACTGTCCTCCTCTCCTGGGTGGCTTGGCCTGAGGACTCACCAGAGGAGAGGGCAGAGGATCCCCATGATCTGCCAGGGTGGATTCAGGCTCATCTGCTCCAGTCTGCTCATCTGCTCCAGCAGCCTAATTGCTGAGGTGGGACCAGGAAGAGGAGCCTTCTCTGTTTACTCACATAGTTTCAAGGTGAGTAACACACACTGGGCCCAGCTCTGGCTCTGTGGTGCTGTCAGAGAGTGAGACCTTCCCCTCCCAGCTCCCCCAGCCCTTGGGCTGCCAAGATGGGCTGTAGAAGTTCTCAAATGGAAGGACACAGTGCTTTGAATGCTCTCCTGCACCATTTCAGAGGGGCTGGGGGCCACAGAACTCTCGTTGCCTGGCACAGAGGATCTTTGTCCCCTTTTCCTCCCCTTCCCCCTTCCTTTTGACACACGAGGAGTTGCTTTGATGCCCTCATGAGACAGATTTCCCACCAATAACAGATCCTTCTGATAACAGATCCTGTGACTGACTCATTCTTCCCATGGGGTTAATTCCTGGTGTCTCCAGCTCCCTTCAGGCACTTTGGCAATGGGAATATCTTGTTTCCTTTGTGTCCACCTCCACCAAACAACCCCCTCCTGCTCAGACCTGCCAGTCCTGACCCTGGAGCTTGGCCAACCCTTGTCCAGCCTGTCCCCAGGAACTGACTGCTGAAGCCTGTGCCTTGGATGTGGGAGCAACACCTCACTGATGTGTTTTCTTCCTCCACAACCATTGCCTGAAGCAGAGGATCCCAGGAGAACATCAGACCTCAGGAGCTGCTACACTCAGCAGAGTGAGCTAGTGATGGTCTTGGTGTTCTGGGTGGCATCCTCTTCTAGGAGTTGCTTTTTGAAGCCAGCCTCATCCTCCTGCATCTGGAGAAATCCTATGGAGGAACATCTCCTTTGGACATGCTGGATGCATTGGATGCTCCTGGGTTTTGCAAGATGCCTTAAGTTTAACTTCCATGTTTTCAGATTCTGTGCTGCCTAGGTGTAATTCTGAGCTCACAGTCAGTGTCACTCAGCTCTGCACAGAGCACGGACACAAAACAAATCCTTTTCCTGCTGCACACCAAGGACAACTTTCAGCCCAACAGCACAAACAAGGGTGGGCTGGAGGGAGGAACAAGGATGGGACCTCACAACCTGGAGCTGTAATTGGACAATTAAACCTCAATATGCAAATGGACCAAAACTTATAAAAATACAAGACCTCGTGACTGGTTACCCATTCTGTGACCATCCTTAGCCCACCTTGGGTGTAGCCCTGGTCAGGCTCCTGCCCTGCCCAAGGTGGACCCTGCAGGCCTTTCAACAAACACCTACTTTATTCTCCAGCTCTGTCCAGTCTCTGTTTCAGGCCAGCCTAAGGCATCATGCACAAGAGGCAGTGAGTCATCACCCTCTCATCACTTATCTTCTCTGGACTCATCAGGGTATCACAGACCTCAGTCTGCCCTCGGTGCCCCCTTCCCTGCCTCTTTCACCACCTTTTTCACAGCAACCTGAGTTTTCAAGGAAGTGAACTGGGGACAGCAACTCTTCCAGGGTGTTTCCCATTGGAAGCTGCAGGGGGAAGGATCCTCATGGCATTTGGGAAGCCACCCTTGTTTGCTGGGGCTGCACAGGGTGTGAGGAGCCTCGTCTGGGAACACCTTGTGAAAAACGAGGTTCACTTTCTATATAAATTTTAAGAAATAGGTTTAATAGAAAATAAGACAATTAGGAGATAGGAAAAAAGCAAAGTATGGCTGGGTGTCTTGGCATTCAGCCAAGTCCACACCTTGCTGTTTCAGAGACATTCTTTAAATCCCCTTTCTACTGCATCAGTCTGTTGAATATTCATATTTTTCCATAAACTAGTTTCCATATTCCAGGAACTGTTTAGCATGGCCCCTCCTTGGGTTTGCCTTTTTAGAGCATGCATGTTTCTGGGCTGTGTCTTCATTATCACCTCCAGCTTGGGCCTTGGTCTGTACTCTCTTCAGATGGGAGATGCTGAGAGTTGATCTATCAATGGCAGGGTCTTCTTTCCATGTTCACTGGATGTTATCCTGACCAAACAGACAGTTTAAGCAACTATATCAACTACTACCACTATGCCTAATTTTCTTTCCTAATAGCAGAAATAAAAACCTTATATTCTTACTACAATGTTATTATTCATATAGCACACACCTTGTGAAAAGCCAGCTTTATGATATACATTTATAACAATCTTGTGCTCTGCAGCCGCCGGCAGTGGGAGGTGGTGGTGGCTCCGGACGTTATTGCTGCACCACTGAGGTAAGAGGGATTTTAGCACCGCCGGGCTGGGAAACGAGCCCGACCCTCTTGCTGAGCTGGAGTGGAATTGCAGCAGAAGCACCAGCGGCTCCTCGGAGAGCCCCGAGGCCACGGGCTGGCAATCACCGCCCCGGCAGGCTGGAACATCTTATTGCCCTCGTAAAAACCTCCTTTCACTCATCGGGCTAATGTGGGTTTTAGCTGGGGTAATTAAAGCATCATAAAGGGACCGCTCGCCTCCCACCGCCACATCCCCGCTGTCCCCAACCTCCCCCCCGGCTCCCCGCTCCGTGCCAAGTATTTCCTTCTTTTCTCCGCGGTGGGAAGAAGGAAAAAATCCCATCCAAACCCCACAAAAAGGCCACTTTCCCCCCTTTTTTTTGTCTTGCAGCAAACCCGTGGGCGCAGGGAGCTGTTGGGGAGGGAGCACCCGTGGTTTTGGCAGGGATGCTGCTGGCCTGTCCCGTTTGTAGGAGCTGAGGCAGCCGAGCCTGCCAAGCACTGGAGAGCTGGGGATGAACCTGAAGCTGTTCCTTCAGCTGGGAGCCAGCCAAGTTCTGCAGGGCAAGTGTCTTCTTTATTCCCTTCTAGGCTTTTTCCATGCCTGGGTGTATTTCCACAGCGTGGAGACGGGTGGAAAATTACTGGAGATGCTCCAGTGCCAGGTCCCTGCCCTGGCAGAGGTGAGTTAAGGCTGAGCATTCATCCAGGGAACTTCTCACCACGAGATGCTGCTGGGGCTGGAATGCCTTGAAGAACCAGCTAAGTGGTTTTAAAAAACAAAAAGAAAGCTACTAAAAATAAATAAGGTTTTTTTTTTTTTTCTGGTTAAAAATGTTTCTCTGAAGAGATCCATCCATGACAGCCCACTGAAGTTTTTGCAGCCCAACAGCTGCCTGGGTTCTGCTCCTCAGAAGCACCATGAGAAAGCACAAATACATCCCAAACAGAGCAGATAAACCAGGTTAAATGATGTGCACCGACATGCACAGCCCCAAATCCCTGTGATCCCACCCTCAGGGAGGAAAGCAGCAGTGGCAGAGAGCTGGGGATGATAATCTGGGTTTGACAAGCTGGGTTTGGTGCAATGGCTCAGGATGGGATGGATGGAGGGAGGGAGGGATGTTTAGAAGAGCAGGGAGCAAGCCCTGAAGATCTCCTTTCTGCTACCCAAGGCATGGTTCACAGCCCACATGCTGCTGCTCCAAGGAAGCAGAGAGAATACCATAATCTTCCTGTCATGGGAAAACCCCAATTTCAGCATGCAAACCAAGGAGCTGAGGTTGGGGTGCTGCATCCCTGGGACCTGGGAGTCTCCATCCCAGTGTGGTTCCCCACCTCCAGGCAGAGGGATGCTCATCTGACCCAGTTCCCTTGAACCAGGACTGGTGGGAGGGATGGAGTGTGCCCTGCTCACATCCAGGTCATTGGAAAATCCCCTTGGCTGGGACAGAAGCAGCACATGGACATCACATACCTCAGACTGCTGAGCCAGGCCTCTCCCCTCCCCTGCAATGGCACCTCCAGCCTTCCTTTTTTTCTCCTGAAACTATGGATTTGGCTTGTATCTGTGAGCTGTTTTAGGGAATTGCACTCTTCCAGCTGGGAAGGGCAAGCCTGGGTGTTTTGATGCCCATCAAAGGAAAACATCTGCTTGGCAAACATAGCAAAGCCATTCATCACCTTCAGACACCTCTCTTCCCACACAGCAATTTTCAGTGCCTGGAAAAGAAAAGAAAACAATAAATGACTGAGGCTCTTGGCTGTGCCTGCTGCAGCATCCCTGGATGGGGCTGCAGGATCTTCTCCAGCCCAGTGTGGGACAGGACATCCCCCAGCTGACTGCTTGGATGTACAAGCTGTCCTTTTTCACCCCTCTGTTACTGGGACACTGATGCTGGGGCTGACCCCAGTTCCCTCAGCAGGGCTTTCATTGTGGAAACCCTCAGAAAAGAGGGCTGGGAATGTGGTGGTGCTGGGATAAACCACACTGCCAGCTCAGGGATGGCTTTACTATGGAGGAGGGGAGAGGGAGAGGGGAGAGAGATGGCTTCTCAGTGCTTAGAGCTGAAATGACCCCCTGCCTTGTTCTTCTCCATCCCAACCCCACGTCCTCATCATCTTGCAGCTCATGGAAACCTGTTAGAAGGAGGTTTACTCCTGGCTGACCCTCCCTCAGGGATATCTGATGCCATCTGATCCACAGCAGCTGGATCAGCCCTTCCCACAGGGAACCACAGCTTGGCCCCAGTTCAGCATCTGCCCCCAGGGCTGGGGAGTCCCCAGCTCCAGTCAGCAGCCAGCCTTGATGCCACCAAAATTCCTGGGGACTTCCCAGGGCTTCCCAGCCTTTGGAAGGGCTCACATTGCATCAGCCAGGCCTGGAGGAGATGCTCAGTGACACCCAGGGATCTCCTCCTCCTCCTCTTGGCTTTCAAAGCTTTTCCTGCTTTGCATGTTCTCCAGAAGGACGCCAGATCTCCCTGGGGCACTCTTGGTGCCACTTGGATGGGGACCTTCTTGGATCAGACACTAAGAAAACACAAATCCACAAGTTTTTTGTCCTCAGGCAGGTAATTAGTGGCCTGGGCTTTGCCTACGCCAAGCCAGTGGCTCTGCAAGACATGGCAGGTCCTGGGTTTTCCAGACTTTTCATCAGCTGGCCAGTGGCATATGTAAACCCCAGCCCAGGAAAATCCTGGATGAGCTTTCACTGTCCTCCACAGCCCCAAAACCCAGCACTTTCTCATCAAAGCTCAGCACCAGCAGAAGAACAATGCTCAGTGCAGGGTCCCATCTGCTCTCCAGAAGGTGATTCCCAGCTCACAAGTTTAGCTTGGGTCTTCTAGTCCCAGCAGGACATTTCAGCCCCAAGCAATGATGAATTTTTGGAGAATGTTCCATTACCCAGCATGGCTGGGTAATCTCATCACCACATCCTGACACATTTTTTTTCCCCGACACCCTGCAGCAAGAGGGGAAAAGTTCCCCATAGCCTTTGGTCCTCCCATTCCACCACCTCAGGCCAGCACCAGGTTGGAGGCTTCCTGACCTCCTTGCTGCTCCAAACATCTCATGGGGCTCAGTGGATGGCCTGGGGCTGGTCCTGCTGGATTTGACTCCAAGGGACTGGGGATGGACTGGGGAGGCAGCACAGGATGCCCTCACAGCCTCAAAGCTTGGAGACACCATCACAGCCTGGGATGGTTGTAAATTGATGCCTTCCCTAAAATCCCCATCATATCCCCACAAAAATGTGTGGGCAGAACACGGGAAAGTCCTTCTCCACGACAGCAGTTCAAAAGTCCAGGAGGGAAAAGAATTTCCAGAGGATAAATCAATAAACTTCTCCCAAATGTGGTTTTAATTATGAGTGTTGATGCAGACTTCAAAGGGAGGAAGGAGAGAAGAGGTGAGTGAGGAGGAGGAGGAGAAGCAGAGGCTCTGATTTATCTCTTAGCAATGTGTATTCATCTGCATCCAGCAAAGACTGAGAAAGGGATTGATTTTGTTATAAGTGTATATTATAAAGTTGGCTTCTCACAAGATGTGTGCTATATGATTAATAACATTGTGGTAAAGATATAAGTTTTTATTTCTGCTATTAGTAAAGAAAATTAGGCATAGTGGTAGTAGTTGATATAGTTGCTTGAACTGTCTGTTTGGTCAGGATAACATCCAGTGAACATGGAAAGAAGACCCTGCTATTGATACACCAACTATCAGCATCTCCCACCTGAAGAAAGTGTGGACCAAGACCCAAGCTGGAGGTGATAATGAAGACACAGCCCAGAAACATGCATGGTCTAAAAAGGCAGACCCAAGGAGGGGCTAAACATTTCCTGGAATATGGAAACTAGTTTGTGGAAAAGTTTGAATGCACCAAGGCTGATGCAATAGAAAGGGTATTTAAAGAAAGCCTCTGAAATAGCAGGTTGTGGATTTGGCTGAATGCCGAGTCACCTGGCCAGCTGTACTTTGCTTTTCTTGCCTCCTAATTCTCTTATTCTTTTATTAAAAATATAGTTATAAAAATATATAATACTATTATAAAAATATAATCCTATTATAAAAATAGAATCCTATTTCTTAAAATTTACCTAGAAAGTGAACCTTGTTTTTCACAATTTTAAAAAAAAAAAAAAACAACCAAAAACCCCCAGATGTTAACACATTTGCAACCCAAAACCCCATGGGGAAAAAAAAAAGCCCCAGGTCCTCACATTCCTGCACTGACGCCCATCAGCTCCTCCCAAACACACGTGGCCGCTGCTGACATCAGTTCCAGGAGAGCTGCCGGAGCTGGGAGGTGTTTTGGGACCAACCCGCCTGTTCTGGAAATACCTTCCTCATTTCAAGGCCAGTGCCAACTCATCTTGGCATGATCCCTCTCCCTTTATCTTCGGCTTTCTTATCGCCCCCGAGGCTGCTCCTCCCAAGGTCATCCCACTGATCCCACCCATCTGGGTGGGTGCTCCTTTATCGGCCGAGCCAGGAGCCCAGCTTCCCTTCTCCCCTCCAGGGATGGATGCCAGGCTGAGATAAGGACCCACTGGCACCAGGGAGGGGGAGGGAAAGAGGTTCTCCCATCCGAGCAGGAGGTGGAGGGGATCATCTGCCATCAGGACAGGCCAAAGAGCCCCAGGGCACCTCGAGCCCATCGTCTGGGCACGCCTGGAAAGGGGAAAATTAACATAAACCGAGATAAAACCCAGAGAAAATTAGCATAAAATGTAAGTACAGCCAAGAGGAGGAGGGTGAGAGAGAGACTGTTGCACTTCTCCAGGTGTTGCTAAAACTTCTCTCCAGAACTATGGTAGGAGAAAGGTGATTTTCCTCCAAAATTTTGTGCAGGCTGAGGCCAGCCCAGAACCAAGACCGGGGGGAAAACCAAACCCAAACCTGCGGCGTTTTGTATCTCATCCTCTGCTGGGCCTGGCAGAATGCTCGGGAGAGGGAGAGCCTCAAATCCCGGCCCAGAGCAGCCCATCTCCTGGTTTCCACAAGGGAAGAGGCAGGGTGGAGCCTCAGCTGGAGCATCCTACGGGCAAACCTGGGTGCCACGGGAGGGTCGCTGGCTCCAGGGGATGGGGAGGGGTCAGGAAAGGAGCTGGAGCCAAGGGACAGCCCCATCCATGCCCGGCACTGCCCGGCCGGGATTTTCAGCAGTTGAGTGAGCCAGCAAAGCAAACACGAGCAAAGAGCTCCCGAGTCACGTAAACAAACAACCAATTACGAGATGAAATAAATCTCCCAGGTCCATAACCTTTCTATTTAAACACTCAAGGCCTGGAAATGTTACAGCGCATCTGACCCAGCTTCGCCTGTGATCTCCCTGCCCAGCTCCTGCGGGATGAATGAAAGGGGCTGGGTTTCAGGGAGTGACTTTTCTTCTGCCTATCCACCCACCTCATTATATTATCCTTTCTCCCTTGTGTTGGTTTAATTCACAGGGAAAGCCCCCAGATGTTTCCTTGTGCATCCCCTCCTCAGCACAGAGCAGGACCTGCCTCCCTCCCCATCCCTGGAACAGGACTGACTGCATTGACCTGCTAATTATGGAATTTAAGGCCGGTATAGAGGAAACGGGGGCAAATTGAGCCAGCAGCATTAAAGGAGCAGAGGGAAGAGAAAAAAACAGGGTTTGCAAGGAAGGCAAACATCCCTGGGAGACTTTTGGGGGAGAATGAGGATGCTTCTTCCACAGCAGGACAAGGCACAGAGGCTTAAGTGGGTTAAACCCAATGGGTGTGTGTGGGGGTGGTGTTAATTTTACTGGGGTTTTTGTCCCCTACAGCTCTGGGGACCCTCAGCCAGCTCCCTCCTTTCAGCATCCAACACCCCACGAGCTGCCAGACTCCCTGCCTGCTCCGGGGCTTCCCTGTGCAGTCACTGCTGATTCAGGACAGCAAGGGACTCACCCTGCTGGCTTCAGCACAGCCTCTAATCCCAGGCTTAACTTTAAGCCCAGGTTTGGGGTCCTGCAGAGGACAGTATTCACACAGCCCAGCCGAGGTCACAGCCGAGTTACGCTGACTCTTTCCAGGGATGGAGCAGGGGGTGCACTGTTTTAATTAGTGCAATTAAATTGCTTAAATCCACTCACCTGCAGAATTTTGTTACTCAAAACTAAGTGTGGAGGCTGCAGGGATAAGGACCATTTAGAAGAAGCATCATTAATTATTTCTGGAGAAAGAAAACTCTTGCTTGACACCAGACTAGGAGCTCTTTCAACCGTTGGTGATGATGTTTCATGTTAAAAAGGCTTTTACTGAGGTGCTTGATGTACCCAAACACCCCACTCTGCCCTACCACCAGGTGCACAGTCCTGCAGAAAATATTTGGGGACAGGGACCATATATCTGTGAGTGTGCTTAAAAGACTAAAACACCTCCTCTTTTGGAGGCCAAACATGCAGATACAGCCCATGTGCCATGGGATGGAGAGGGGTGATGCAGCTTGGATATATTTGTGTCCCTGGCAGGGAACAGTCCCCAGAACTCAGCAGACCAGGAATGCTGGCTGATCCCCCCAAACCCCACCATGCAGGGATCCTCAGCAGTCCCCAAACTCCAAACTCTGACAGCACGTGTGGCACTCACCTCCAGTGACACCAACCTCACCCACCCCGGGGTGGAATTTATGAGCAGAGACAGGAACAGGGTTAAAAATAGCCCCAAGCCAAGAAAACCTGCACAGACAAGGAACTGAGAGCCCTAAAGATAGTGCTCCCACTCTTTCACATCGGAGCTTTCAGTAATCACAGCTGCTTTCACTTCCCCTTCGCCCTCCTCCTGTTCCTCCGCTGCTGGGTTTTGGTTCCTCTCCTCTCCTCCATCGCCTTCCCCCTTTCGAGGCCAAACCTTCAAAGCACTTCAACTTTTATTCCCCTGGGCTGCTGCCAGTTCCCGTGTCCCGCCTCTGGCACAACAGTGCCCTCCGGGGAGCTGGAGGGGATGTGAGGTGATGTCCCTTCCCTGCGGCGATCCAGCTTGGATGGGTGCTCTGGGAGAGGATGGATGCTGGGTCAGGAGAGGGAGAGAAGGGTGAGGAGTAAGAAGCAGAGCAGCTGGAGCTCTCTCTCTCTCTCTCTTTCTCCATGGCTTTTCCCAGGCATTTGACTTCCAGCAAAGCCCCGGCAGACAATTTAAGGAGGATTATTTTCCAAGAGCCGGCACAGAGAGGCGGTGCCGAAGGGACGCGCTGGGCTTTGTTCTGCTTTGGCAGCGGGAGTGCCGGTGCGTGCAAGCGCTGCCGGAGGGTCAATATTGACTTTCTGCTGAGGCAAGTGGCAGGGTTCACGGGCTGCAGGCATTTGGGTGCTCCGGCTGCACCCTGCCCGCACCCTGCCAGCACCTCAGCAGCTTTTTCCCGGCACCAAGAGCGATTTCCTATCGATGAAAAACGCTGCTGTATAAATAACATCCACCCAGAGCATCTCAGAGCAGACTCACCTCGAGGGAATGCAGGATGCAGACTCCCTGGGGATGCTGCGAGAGCTCCCCGCCCTCAGGAAGGATATTCTGGATGGGAACAGCGGGCAGTCTGCCTTGGCACATCCCAGAGCTGGAATTCTTTCTGATAATGGCCGTGTTCTCTCATCACAGCCAAATTCTGCTGCCTTTATAAAGGGGCTGTGTGTTGCCAGGAGGGCGAACATGATGTGTTTGCGCAGGGGGCAGCAGGAACCAGGTCGGGGCTTTCCCTGCCACTCTCATTCTCAACGGTGAAGGAAATCTCAGCACAAGGAAATCTCAGCAGGGCATCAGCTTCCCAAGCCATGTGCCCAGCAGGCACACAGTGATGCCCAGCAGAGCAGGGTGATGAAGGGACAATGCTTCCCTCGCCTGCCACTCACACAGGAGCTGTTTTTGGGATGGCTGGCATGACTCTGGCATGGCTCCCAGACCCCATGCCAGTTCCTGATCCTCGGGGAAGCAGAGCAGTGGTCTGGAGGGAGGCTGGAGCCTTGGGAGCACAGTCAGCCCTGTGCAAACACAACAGCTCAGGCCATCAATTATCCCCAGTTAGGAAGTTGGCTGATCAGTGTCTGTGGAGTTTATCTGGAGCCATCCCATGGCCTCAGAGCTGCAGTGGATTTGGGGGACAAGAGCTCCTGAAGCAGGGATGGGAGGCTTTCAGCTATTTATTTATTCAGGCACATGTTCTCATCTTTCCCTTACGCCTGATCCCCTCTCCCAGGGCTTTTGCCAGCCACAGGCTGGGCTCTCTACCAGCCACATTCCTTCAGGTTGACGTGGCTTTTCTTTCCTCCCCCATCCTTATCACACTAACTCCTTATGGAGTTCGTGAGTCCTTTCTCCAAAACCATAAACCACTCAAGCACCCCATGGAAATCAAGACAGAGCAGAGCCAGGCCTGGGGGCTCAGGCTGCTCTTGGGGGTACAGCTCTCCTGGGGAAAGGCTCTTCCAGCCCTCCAAGGGGCCATGGGGGAATAAATACCTTTTTATAAAGCTTTTATCTCAGTGCTGGCCCTTCCCCAGCTTGTTTTGGCACTGCCTCTCCTGGCAGGCTTGCCCAGCACTGGAAGAAGGATGTGGAGGGATTTTTTGGATACTCTTGTGGGACCAGGGGGACAAAGGGCCCCTGAGGTGCTCTCCCCCCACAGCTGGCAGTGGCTAGTGATGACTTGCCAGGGGTTGAATGCCATGGCACAGGGGATTGGGAGCACACCAGGCACTCCCTGAGTTCAGGATGAGGAGTCTTTGTGATCACACTAGATGGAGCCTGATTTTAAGCCTGATTTTAGGAGTCTCCATGCAGAGCCCATTTCCCTTTAGGATCCCAGGAGCCTGTGGTCAAGAGTATATTCATTTTATCTTTACTGTGATGACTAAAGTGACCTTTATTCCTCATCTCCCTGGACAGCATAAAGGCTTTTTGGTCATTCCATCCCCTTCATCCCATTTTCCCCGGAGAGTCAGAGAAGTGAGGTACAACACCAAAGTCAGCATTCCCAGAGTAAAAACCCCATCTCCATCTAAAGGACAACATGAGATCCCATGAATAAAACCCCATATAGGGTGAAACCTAGCAGGCAACTCCCCCATGGGATTATTTCAGTCCCCTGTGCATTTCTGAGCATCCCAGCCCCAGGGAATTCAAGCTCTAATTAAACTCAATTACTCCTGGAAACAATTTTTCAAGCACTCACCGAGGCAGGTGGCCAGGGAAAGAACCCTGCACCTGCAAGTTTTAATTGTGAGGTGGCCCCACCGAAGCCAGGCTATGGGTGCTGCTGGTGCCAAGGAGTCTGTGCTGAGCCCTGCTGGGTCTTTTGGCACTGGCCTTATCACCAGTCAGGGCCATGCAGCTGCTTCCCAGTCAGGAGGGCTGGCCAGACAAAGAAAAAATAAGCACATGGAAAGCAAAACATGAGGGCACAGGTTGGAACCACCACTATCCCTTTGGATCATCTCCCTTTTCCAGTCACTGTGACCTTACAGGAGAAAGATTCGTGTCTCACGGTGTTGCTTTGGATCCTGCCAGAGCAAGGAAAGGAAAAAACCTACCAACACCCTCTGTTGTTCACTTGCCACCCCGTGGCAACCCCTGGCCTCCCTCCGTGCTTGGCTGGGCTGTGGCTGAGGACAAACCCACTTCCTGCCACCTCGTGTGCTTTGGGGATCCAGGGTGGGTGGCATCCCCACGCCCGGGGGGGGGCAGGTGCCAAATCCGGAGCCCCAGGGTGCAAAGCCACAGCCCCAGCTGCATCACGGAGGGACTGCTGCTCCAAGTCTAAATGTGGGCAGGTGTTGTCACTTTTTTCTGATGGTTTTTTCCCTGCTGCAGGCTCCCAAGATAGAGGAGTGGGATGGGACAGGCAGATGAGATGATGCAATTCCCATTGTGATAAATGTAGTAGATAAATTTGTGTATTAAAGTATTGAGACTGTGATAGATGTAGTGAATAAAATTATGTATTGAATATATTGTACTTTATAACCTTGAAAACTGCAAAGTAAATCCTAGTTCCCCTAAAGGGAACTCCAAATATCGAGACTTATTTTGCACCTGTAAAGCAGCAGAGTGAAACTCGAATTTACAATCGAAAAGAGTGGCCAAGCAGGATATGGCTCGTCTGTCAGGACAATCAGTGACTGATGCCAATCTCGATGGAGGGCCCGGAGATGGAGTAAAATCACCATTCCAATACCTTGTTCCAAGAAAATCCCTTTCAGGACGTGCACCAGTGCTGGGAAATCTGTTGAAAATTCATCAGCAAATGAAAGAAGGCACATGAATATGGAGACAACAGAAACACAATGGATTTGCCGCTGGGCACAGGGAAAAACTGTATAAAAACCAGACCCAAAATTCGGCAAGGGTGGACAAGGCAAAATAGCACCTTTGCTGCTGGCTGCCTGTTCACCCAGCATTCCATCAATGTTGCTTGTGGCCGTCTCAGATTGATTTTTGGAAATGGAAAAATAAAATCTTTACTATCCGATTGGCTGATAATAATTTCTAACACCATCCTAAGTCAAGCTGGGGAGCCAACTCCTGATCAAAGCCAGAGCAAACCAGCACCATGGCATCTCCATCCTCCAGTGCTCCCTGAATCCAAGCAGCAAAGAGATCCCAGCAGGTTTGGGATGGGGGGAAGCAGCCAGAGCCAGGCATGCTGAGAGGCACATTCAAGCCCAGGAATGGAGGTGGGCTGCTGCCTTCACTCAGCTTTTGTCCTGGCTCTTTATCACTCCCAAGCCATGCTGAGAGAAACAGTTTTAAGCAGGATGAATGAAATTGCAACGTAGCAGGATTCATCGGGGTGTTGCCTCGGTCATCCCACAGTTTCATGGGAAAGTGAAACAAAAAAAATCAGTGTGTGGCTTATAAAGAAGAGCTGAAGGAAAAGAAAAAGCTGATGGGAAGTGTCTCAGGCCTGCCCTGTGAACCTGCATCACACACAGAGCTGTGAGGGATGGAGGAAGCCTCAATGCCCTGAGGGATCTACCCTTCAACACCTCCTGGTGACCTCACTGGCTAAGGAGAGCCTGGCAGTGCCTATTCCCCAAGCTGGCACAGAGCCCTGGTTTGGATTCAGGTCCTTCATCACCCCCCAAGCCTCATCCTAGAAAAACACTGTCCCCAAGTCATCTCCTCAAGCAGACAGGGCTTCCCCCAGTTCTATTCCTGCTCCTTTTCCACAGGGAGCAGCTCCTGCCTGCAGGCTACTGCACCTCCCCTGTACCACAGCTGCTGCTGCCTCCCAGAAGGAAGGTAACTGTTCCTTCTATACTTGCCCTGAAGGAAAGGTGGTTTGGGCACGGGTTTATCCCAGCCTGGAATGCTATCACACCTGCTGCCAATGAAAAAATCACAGCAGTTGCACAAAGGATCACTTGCCAACATTTCTGGAGCAGCTCAAAGCAGAAAAGCAGGCTTGGAGGAGAGGAAGGCTCTTATCAGAACCGTGGGATAGAGGAATCTCTCTTGGATTTTCTGTGCTGCCAAGTCAGGGAGCAGAAGGAGGAATAAACAACTCCAGGCACAGGAGATAGCCATGAGAAAGCCCCAAGGACAAGTGCCAACTGTAGCAGCCAAAACACACATTTCCCTGTGGGCAGCAGAAACACAATTCACCATCAAAACTCATGGAAGCCAGGAACATCCCTGCTACTGTCAGTGTGCTTAAGGGAAGGTCCTCTGAGAGGCTGAGAGCTGAGAACATGAGCAAATGATGCAGGTAACTCCATAAACTCTGACAAAATGCAGAAGTCATAGCCACAACACCACTTCAACCTTCTGTGTGAGCCACAAGCTCTGCTCACACCAGGATCTTTCTCAGAAATTGCAACTCCGTGGATCTGTCAGTGGAAGTGCCAAAACAGGGAAAGTTCAGAGGTTTTATTTGTGTGGGATGGATAAGTCAAGCAAACCTAACCTAGTGACCTCTTCCCTCATGCACAGCAGGCTGGAGTTTTCCCCCACAGACAGGATGCACATGCTGTACCCAAGGAAGGTCTCAAATTTGTTTGGGTTTAGTCAAAAATGAATTCTGCAGGTCAGCAGTGCTCTGCTAGAGCAGCATGTTCCACAGCTCCCATTCCCCTCAGGAGCAAGATTGTGTTCCCAAGGAAAGGCTGGACTGGGCAGCCCTGCCTGGTCTGGCCCACAAGGGCACAGGATTTCCCAGTCTGTTCATGCCAGGCAGGTGATCTTCAAGCTGAAAAGGTCATCCAAGGTGAAGTCTGACTTCATTCCCATGGGAAACACTTGCCCTTGGCTTTCCACGAGGGCCAGGCTGCTTGTTTCCTGACTGGGGCACCCAGATGGGCAGGAGGCACTTTGGAATGAGGTTGATACATGCATCCCTCTCCAGACTAAAGGGAAAAAGGACTGGAGAGCTCCTTTCAGTCAATTTTTCTCCATATCTGATAAAAAACCCATAAGCAGACAAAACAACTTAGCAAATACACTGGCTGGGGAACATCTCCCAAAGCAGTTACAAGAGACAACTCATCAGAGGCAGGATTAAAAACTTTTTTATTAGGTTCCCAGAGGGAAAATGCCTTTTGGACAGTGACTCCTGCTGGGAACGTGCAGCCAGCACAGCTATGGATCAGGCTCTGGAGAGAGGGAATGGTCCAGGAGACACTTGCTAGAAGGGGTTGGAATTACCCTACACCAGAACTTGCAGTGCCTTTTCCTCTCTAGAACCCCTGGAGCTCCAACACTTCCTGCAGCCTGCCCAGAACAGAGCAGGTGTAAAGCACTGGGGGCTGAGCAGCCTTGGGAAGGGAACGTTACTCCCAAGATACCACAGGGTTTTCCACACTAAAGCAACACATTCTTGGCTCTGGTTTTTGAGAGTCTGTGGTGAGGTACCACATTTCAGTTTGGCACCAGCTGGAAGACAACCGTTGGCTCCTTCTGTTGAAGAGCAGTTAAAGGTATGCATGCCATGGATACCAGGGCAGCTGAGCCCAGCTTCCTGCTGGCTTTATCTCCCAGCCATCAGGAAGGCACAAAACCACCATTTACATGCCAAAACATCAGCTCTGCCTTGGCACATCCCGTTCTTCAAGGATCCTTTTAACTCTTTCCACGATGGTCCACACTTCTGCCATGGCACCTCGGCCTGCAGGGCAAGAGCAAAACCACATTGTGAAATCCAGGCCGGGGGCAACCTAGGAAAAGTGTGTGGAGCAAAATTCCCTATCTCATCTCCTTTCTCCAGGGTATATTTCAATTCAAAATGATGTGTTTTCAGTATCTTTCTGAAATGGTCTTTGCCTATACAAAGGGCTTGAAAAATCCATACCATTCCCATGATTCTGCCTGAGAGAAAGGACCTCCATTAGAGAAAGCCATTGTGGATTCCCACCAGCCTGAGTCTTGGGAGCAACTCTTGGAGAAGGCAGAGTGCTGGACAGAACAGAATGGAAAGGCTTTTCCTTTGGGCTTGGTTATCTGCCAGATGAACATCTAATCTATGCTGTGCTGCTGCTTCCCTCTGAAACAGTTTTTAACTCAGGTTCAGAATTTTAAAGCCTGAGATGATTAAATCACCTTGTCTAACCTTGTGTGCTGAACTCAGCACTGGGAACTGAGGCCATTCACTCTTCTAATTTGCCCAGACCTGAGGAAAGATGCTTCTCCCACAGGTACTTGTTTCTTTTGGAAGACTTGCTATAAATGCATATTATAAAGTTGGCTTTTGCAAATATTAAAATGAATGCTATATGTGTAATGTGGGAAGGTTTTACTGTATTAATTTCTTTTATTTCTGCTATTAATGACTCTTAGAAATAAGCAGTGTGATGAATATATATATATATATTTCTTAGGCTATAACATATTAAAGACTGTTTTTGTAACATCTAAACCAGCTGAACCAAAGATAGAGAAAATCCTCCTGCATTCCTGAATCATCCAGATGAAGATAACGATGAACCAAAGCTCCAAGAAGGAATTTGTTGATCTTCTGTTATCAGAAAATGGGACATGAGACAACCACGAGGCACCACCAAGAAAATTATCTACAAGGAGTAATAAAATGCTAAATGGGTGAAATAGGGGCAGGGTGGGAGAGTTAAAACTAGGAAAGAATTTCTAAACTCAAAGGAATGTTTGAATAATGCATTAGGTCCTTTTGAATATGTAACAAACTGGAACATTTAAAGGAGTGTTTTTCTGAGTTAAGGTGTGCCTTCTGGCTGCATGCCAGGTGCCCAGCCATCAACTATTTTGCTTGTCTGTCTCCTAATTGCCTTTTGTAAATTTTTATTAAACTTATAATTTTTTCTAAGAAAGTGAACCTCGTTTTTCACAGACTGAAAAGGAGTCTCTCTTGATATTTTGTCCTGCTGGCTAACTGATCCCATAATTTACTGCTCAGCAGAAATTAGTTCTCAGAGGTGTTGTTTTCCTCTTTTTTAGACCTGTATCTCCCCAGAGATCTGGAGCACCCTGTGGACAAGCTGCAGGCAGATTTGGACTCTTCTGCTCTCCTGTCTTGGGTTCAATGCAAGATGTATTCTATTCCCATCTGTTGAAATCGATTGGGGAGGTGGTGGGGTTTTTTTTTCTTTATCTCTTTTATGACCCATTCCTCATGGCTCTGGGGAGGCAGAGATCTCCTGTTAATGGGCAGCTGTTAAACCAGGTGGGGCAGTGCTCTTATCTCTTCCAGGACCCATCCTCCCCCCAGGGGATCTCTGCTGTCCATGGGCCATCCAGGCTCACTGCAGGGCTGAGACAATTCCATCATCCCACCCAGGGGAGGAGCCCAGCATTCCCACCTGGATCAAAGCTGGCATTCAGAACAGCAGCACAGCCTGTGTGCACTGGATTCCCAGAGGGAGACCAGACCCAGCTCAGCACCACTGGACCCTTCTACAGGATCATCTCTGCTCCAATAGAACCACATCTGGCACTGCAAGAGGACTTAGCTGGACTCCTCTCAACACCTTGACCAACGGGGTGTCAGGTTGTATTCTGACACAGTCAGTGTTTTTCTGTTTTGCTCATTTGCTTTTTTTGTACTACTACATTTTTAATATTCCTAGTAAAGAACTGTTATTCCCAAAATCTTTGCCTGTAACCTCCCTAATTTCAAAATTATAATAATTCAGAGGGAGGGGGTTTACATTCTCCAGCTTTTCCCTGGCAGACACCTGTCTTTCCAAACTAAGACAGCTCCTAAGCTCAGAGAGAAGAGCTACACTTGACAAGAGACACTCCTTCTGCATGACTTAGCAGAGCTACATCCTTCCAGAACACTTCCAAGGCCTGCCTTCTTCCTCCACCACCCACTACTCCAACACCTCTGGCAATTCACAACTGGATTTTTAGGTTTAGCAAAGCAAACTCTTTGAGCACAGCTCATGCCTACAGGTGGAAATCTTACCAGTGTGCCAGGCTCTAGAAATCCAGCCAAGGATGATGAAGGTAATGTCAGCATGGAAACTATCCAATCAAGAAACTCAGTTTGGTATTCTAATTCTTTGAGCTGGACTTTCTGTCTAAACCCACCCTTTACTAAGGGAGAAAAATTCCAGGTAAAACTTGGGGGGCAGTGAGGATCTGGTGCATTTCAGGTGAGACCCAACCACACAGGGTGAGGAAGAGAAACCTCCTAGAGCAAAACAAACCACAATGTCAACAGACAAAACTGGTGCAAACTGAGTCTCTCCTGCACCACATGTGTGAGCTTTGCTATGTGCTGCTTGTGTGGAAAGCAGGGAAACCCCTGTGTGGATGGAAGCCACAAAACCAAAGTGAGTGTGGAAGAAGCTGTGGGGAGAAAGGCCTGAGAAAAGGGGAAGGGGTAAAAAAAGTTGTGGAGACTAGTTTGGGTCTTCAGAGAGATGGAATCCATTAGTGCCCTGCCATAATCTCCCTACAGGCTGCCAGGAAAAGTCCTGGTGTTTGCCATCAGGATCTTTCTTGTTGGGAATTGACTCAGGAGCACAAGTGGAGTCCAGTCAGATGTGGCTGTTCCTGCCATCCCTGGATCCCTCTCCTCCAAGCTCCTTCAGGAGTTTGCTCTCACAGCTGAGGCAGCTGAGCTGGATATGAAGAAATTTGATGTAATCATGTCTAAAATCCCAGTGGAAGGCTAATCATCCAGGATATTTCAACTGGTGTCTGAGTTACTTGACTACACTTATCTAATTGTGAATATTTGTTGGTTTTCAATTCCAAAAGTATGAATCTCTAGAGACATTGCACCTACCTAAGGATTCCAAAACTAAGCCAGACCTAGAATTTAACCACAAGGGGCATTTTAGCACCCTGTCTTTGTCACAGACTGTTTATTGGACCGACAGGGTGGTTAAAATCCTGCTGGAGTTGGGGCTGTTACACAGAAGTAGGTGCATAGTACTGTGCAGGCTGTGGCTGGAACTGGGGGACATTTTACAGAGATCTGCCCCATGAAATGTTAATAAAAAAATCCATTCATCCAAATGGTTTGTATCAAAACCCTTCCCAAAAGTGAAAATACCTCAATTTCAAGCAGCCATTAAAACTCAAATGAGACCATTATTTCTTAGCACTGCAAGCTAAATGTACTGAATCTGAACTTCCTCCACACCCCTCTTTCACTTCACAGAACTCTGGTGTCAAAACCCCAAATCAAAACTTGTTTGGGAAGCTAAAAATTAACCCAGGCAACAACAATAACATGTTAAATGTGTGTCCAGCTACATCCCCAGCCACATCTGCAAAGGGCTTTTCCCACTGTCTGCTCTCAGGAACAAGATTTAATCCCAATGATGGCACAATGAAAACAGCCCCCAGTCCCAGCAAAGGGCAAAGTCAGGACAGCCAAATCCCAGGCTGATAACCCTTCCTTCTCTGTGATCTCCTCTCTTCCTAAATGAGCATTTCTGTTCAATATCAGGCTCAGCTGGAAGCTCTTAAGGCTACTTAAAAATTAATGATGAGGGATAACAGAGGGCAAAGCTCCAGCTTGTTTGTACAAGCCGTGGCAGTTCCACATCTCCGTGGTCGCACAGCAAAAGGCAGCGGCAGGACAAGGCAGGGAAAAGGGCAGGAGCCAGGGAAATGGACTGACCTTCATCTCCACAGACAAGTTTCTTCACCACGCAGGGGATCTCTGTGTAGCCAAAGGCTTTCAGCTGCTCCACCTGCTGAGCAGTGATGGGATGCTCCCACATGGCCGTGTTCATGGCGGGGCAGAAGAGCAGCGGTTTGCGCAGGTCCCACGCGCGGATCACGCACGTCTGCGGGAGAAGACAAGGGAGGGCTTGGGTCTCCTCACTCCTTCCCAGCCCTCTGCTGCACCTTTCCTGCAGGAGCATCCATGGACAGCAGGGAGAGGGAACTCTGCAGACCTGAGACATTCTAGAACACGTGGGTTTATTGCAAGGGTGGTGGGTAAAAAGGGCCTTTTGCCTTCAGCCACCAGCCTGGGCTGAGGGGAGGTCCCAAAGAGAGAGAGAGAGAGAGAACAAGAGGGTAAGAGGTAAGAGAGGTAAGAGAGGAGAGAGCAAGAGAGCCAGAGAGAGGTGGAAGGGGTCAGAGCACAGGGGAAAAGAGAGCGAGGTCCTTGTTACAATACATTATATCTCCTTTTGTGTTGAGTATTCTAATTTGCACTAACCAACCAGTACAAGACACAAAATCCTATAGAATCTACATCCAGCCTATAAGAACTACTACATTACCATACTGTGTTATATTTTAAACTCTCAAAACTACTCTTTAGACTATTCTCTTTTGCTACATTGACCTTCGGATCCCTCAGCCAGCAGAAGGGTATTGTTCAATCAAAAGGGATTCTCCTTCAGCTGGCTGGGCTGTTGTTTTCAGGTTATATAGTAACTAAGGCTCAGTATCCTACAACTCAAAGCAAGCTTTCATTTCTATTTCAGTTATAGGTTTCATATTTTCAGAATCTTTTGCTAAGCAATCATATTTATAAGGTTTTCCTGATTCATCTTCCCCAACACTTTCTAGCCTGGCTGTTGTTTTGTCAGCACAGCTGGACTACTAACCCATGGGCTGAGACTGATTTGTAGCACATACCAGCCAAGCTCATCTCTGACAGGCAGGAAAGATGAGGGAGGCTAGCCAGAGGATAAATCCCACCCTGCTCCAGCCAGCAGCCCAGGCTGGAGCAAACCAAGCTGGAACAGAACATGTACAGACTGTGAGAGACAGAAAAGATGAGAGGTGGCCACAGATCCTATCAGCTCCAGAGAAACCCCCAGGACAACACTTCAGAGAGGCCAGCTGCAAGGCTGAACACTGAAAGTTGGCAATGAGTCTTTCTGACATGATATGCCAGCTGGATCCATAACTCCCCACGAGGGAAGCAGTGCTGCTTCCAGGACACTACAGAGAACACAAGCACAAGCATCTGGGCTGCTGCAGGACAGGCTGGCAGGTTACAAAGCATCTGGCAGCTCCTGTGTGCTACAGGCAATCAAATCTGACTCCTCAGCACTTGCAGATAACCCAGGATCACCTCATCCCCTGGGAGAGATAAATGCTGGTTGTTCTTAGTGCAGTGTCCATCAGATTCCCCAGGCCCTGCAGCATTTCAAACAAAGGAGCTTCCAAGGGAGCAGCTCAGATCACAGAGTCCTTACAGGAACCCTGCCCACCCTTTTTTCTATCCTGCGACTTGAACCCCTCCCAGCACAAGGAAATCTGATGGAATCTGTTCTGAACTGCCAACCAGCACCTCCAGCACTCACTTTCCTTTCCTGGAGCTGCCTCTTCCCTTCACAAGGCTCTTAAAGACTGGCAGGAGCGTGTGAAGCCACACATCCCTGACATCCTTCCTGAGCTCTTCCCTCTGCTAAACCAGCACACCCACGAGGGACCCAGAAGGACAAGACATTGCTTGTCCCTCCCACAGCTCTTTCTGGCTTCTCTCAGACCCCCAGTGATCTGCTCTGGGTGGATTTTGTTCATTTATAGGCACCTCTAACCCAAAAGGCTGTAGATCACACAGACCTGCAGCTTCCTGAGATCTTTTGTGTTGTTAATGCCTGGCCATAAAACATTCAGCCCCGCTGAAGGTCCCCAGCACCCAACAACGAAGCACACTCCCTTTTAATACACTTTCTGATTAGGCTGAAGAGTCTCAAGAGCACTTGAAATACCAAAAAACAAGCCTGAACAAGCAAAAGCTTCTGTAGCTGAAACTGGGAGGTAAGTGGGCATGAGCCTGTTAGAAAGTCTGTGCTATGTTAGGTGAGGGAGGTGGTGAAGTAGCAGGAAGTAAACAGTTTTATCTGATCTCACAGGTGTCTTTCCAGAGTGCATTGAAAAAACGTAGAGGAACTCAAAAGTGACTGAGCGTGTGTTTGTGTGTTTGAGTGACAGAGAGAGAGGATGGGGCACAAGGAAACACCACCCTCCAGAAAAAGCAAAGAAGACACAAAGCAGGAACAGGGAAGTAAGATGAGAGACTGACAGAGCCAAGGAGTGGGAAGGGATTAGGTCAGGGAAGGCAAGAGAAGGAGCAGGGGAACCATGCTGGGGAAGTGAGACAAGCAGACAAAGGGGGAGCAGAACATGCAAACTGCGCTGTTGGCGATGCTGCAGAAACACCAATCCCAGGCACTCCTGAGGCATGGCAGCAGCGACAGGCAGAGCCTGGGGACTCACCAGCAGGTTGTCACAGATGCCATTGGCCACCTTTGCCAGCGTGTTGGCGTCCAGAGGTGCCAGCACCATGAGGTCAGCCCAGCGCCGGAGCTCGATGTGCAGCACGGGGTCGGAGCGGCCCTTCCACAGCTGCGGGGAGACAAGGTGGGGAGCACCAAACCCTCACACACCTCAGCAACCCCACCTCAGGAAACACAACTCCTTGTGGAATAAGGATTGTGATTCCTTATGGAATTCCTGTGGAGTGATGCTTATGGAATTTAAGGGGTGGCGGCGGATTGGCAGATTGACGGATTTTCCCACGAGACAATTCACACATCTGACAATCACAGGTTCCAACTCACAGCCAAGAGCTGTCCCCATCCACAGCATCCCTTAGCTTTGGAATGACTCCTAAGAGCTCCATCCTTCAGCCAGCTGAGCCAGCCACATTTCCATGTGATTTATAAGCTTCACACTGAAGTGAAACTGCCCACAGGCTTCTCAGGAGGTACAGACCCCTAACTGAACAAGTCACTTTTAATTAGAATGCACAACCCAACTCACACTCACAGCAGCAAAGGGAACCCTCCTAAGTACTGGAGGGAACAGTGTCCTTCCTGTTGGCTTTCTCCACGATGGATGAGGTTTATCCAGTTTGGCACTTCCTTCCTCTCTCAGCTCTTCGAATCACAGAACTGTTTGGGTTGGGAGGGACCTTAAAGCTCACCTTGTCCCATGGGCAGGGACACCTTCCACTTGACCAGGCTGGTTCAAGGCCCATCCAAGCCCTGAAGCCTTCCAGAGATGGGGCAGCCACAGCTTCTCCTTGACACACTCACTCTTGAGTGAATATTTCTGTTTTCACTGAAGCCCTGAATTACTCAAGTGAACCCTGACCTTAAGAGCTGAGTTAACTGGGAAAGAATCCTGAGCAGCAGCAAACAGCATCAGGTGTCTGCTGATGTCAAACTCCCCACAGGACACCCAACCACAGGCCAGCACAGGCTGCATCAGGGCCACAAACTGCTCCTTCTCTGAGTCATGGGAAGCCACAACAAAAAGGCAGCACCCGAAAATCCGGGGCTCCCTGAACACCTTTCCCGCCTCCTCCATTCACTTCTGTTCTTTCTTGTTGTTTTATTGTCAGGGTGAAGAATCTCACAAAGAAATGGTGAGCAGGCTGTCACAGTGAGCCCACAGGAGGCCAGCAAGCTGGTCAGAGCCATGAGGAAAGGCTGAGAGAACTGGCAGTGTTCAGCCTGGAGAAGAGAAGGCTTTGGGGTGACTTACTGTGTCCTTCCAGTGCCTGAAGGAGGCAGCAAGATGGAGGGAGGCTATTTACAGAGGTCTGGAGCAACAGGACAAGGGGAAATGGCTTCCAGCTGCCAGAGGACAGGGTTAAATGGGATACTGGAAGAAATTATTCCCTGTGAGGGTGGTGAGGCCCTGGCATGGGTTGCCCAGAGAAACTGTGCCTGCCCCATCCCTGGAAATGCCCCATGCCAGGTTGGATGGGGCTTGGAGCAACCTGGGATAGTGGAAGGTGCCCTTGCCCATGGCAGAGGGTGGAAGAGGATGAGCTTAGAGGCTCCTTCCAAGCCAAACCATTCTGTGATTATTTCCCACCACAAGAGCTCTGTGCCTGCTCTCCAGTGTGCCAGCAGACCCCAAAGCCTGAGCTGCACCTCTTTATCACCCCACTGAGGGTTCCTCAGAAATAACTGCCTCAGGCTGCAGCACCCTGGGATCCAGCAGGTATCCATGAATCCCTGAGACCAGCCAGAGAGTTCCCTGGCTGTTGCCATTGGCGTGTTTCTGTCCACTTAAAAGCAATGCTCATGTGTGAGCAGCAACAGGGGCAAGGAGGGAGCACCCTGTGCTCAGATCAGCACTGCAAGGCAGGGATGAAATGTATGGAAAAACAAATCTTGATGCTTGTACAAAGAACCTCTTCCTACTCAAGGACTCTCAAAGTGTGTCAGTAAAGCTGCAGTGAGGAGAAAAAGCCATTTCACAGGGAGCAGAGATGTTCACAGCCCTGACAGCTGAGCTAAGGAGAATGAAGCTGCTGCTTGTGTGACAAGTATGACTCATGACAAGCACCAAATATGCTCACCATGGCTCTGCAGTGGCTGTCTTGACATTTCCTGACACTCCTCTCAGAGCAGCTGGGCCCAGGGGGGAGAGAGACCACTGCTACAGGACAAAATCCTGCAATGCATCAAGGCAGCCTCTCTTTTCTTCCTCCTTTACAGCAATTCTTCAAAAGCCACATTACAAACATTATTACTACACCAAAGAGTGAGTCTTGGCCCAGGTTTAAAAAAAGAACTAAGTGTGGTTTCCTGCAAGAAGATTTAGAGGAATGGTTCTATTTGCAGGAACAACTCACCTGCCACTCCTCTTCATCACCATAGAGGGTCACAGGAATCTCCTGGGCATTGTAGAAATGTTTTGCTCTCTCAGTAGTGACCACCTTCACCTCGAGCTAAGCAGAAAGAAAAAGACCCCTGGTTAGACTTGAGGACAATTTTGAAGTTTTTGTGGCTTCTCAGAAAGCTTCCCCTGTTCACAGCTGAAAGGTCAGGCCACCACAGGCATCCACAGGAGCCAGAAACTCATTTCATCTCCACCTAAACCAGGCAGGTCCTCACCTGCCAAGCAAAGGGAAAACCTCTGTGCAGGTGTGTCCACAGCACAGGGTTTCTGTGCAGCAAACCAGTGGCTTTCACAAAGAGAGACTGAGTGAACATGAGGGTTCTTTCACTTCAGATAAACCTGCAAAGCCACTGGAACCTTCATTTATTGTGTCTACTGGAGAAAGCCAGCAGAAAGCCATCCTTCAGATGTTTATCTGACACACACTTACATAAGGTGCTAAGGTGAACCTCTCATTTCCTCCTGCAGGAATCTTCCCAAGTGGGAAAGGGAGCTTTCCCCTGCTCTCTATGTGTCCTGCAGCTCTGATAAACGTTGCTGTGAAAAACAGGTTCCACTTCTTTAGAAAAATGTATAAGTTTAATAAAAATTAAAAACAGACAATTAGGAGACAAAAAGCAAAAGTTTCTTGGCCAAGGGTGCCTGGCATAAAGTCAGCCAGCAACACACTCCCTCAGACCTCTACTTTCAAAGATTGCTGTGTTACATATGCCTGATTTAAACATTTTCTTTGAGTTGTCCTTAATCATTTTCTCTGATAGATTTATTTGTGTGTGGCTCCACTCTGTCTGGTGAAGTGGGTCTCATAAATCTTTTGCTTGAGGTTTTCTGGTTATGTTCATTTGGATAAGAAAACAGAAAGTTAGTAGTCTTTTTCTGCAGGGTTA
Organism: Trochalopteron elliotii; assembly: GCA_024734555.1. Classification (NCBI taxonomy): domain Eukaryota; kingdom Metazoa; phylum Chordata; class Aves; order Passeriformes; family Leiothrichidae; genus Trochalopteron; species Trochalopteron elliotii. The sequence goes on from JANPWX010019126.1 coordinate 112,131, forward strand.
CAAGGTGACAACCCTCTCCCATACTTTCTGGCTTGGTCAGTTTTAGATGTTACAAAGAAGAAAAAAACCTAGTCTTTTTACTAATTACACTATGTCACAATCAGAAAATACATTCATCACTCTTCTAAACTCTATTAATCAAACATAATATAGTACAATTATACATATAGTATTCATTCTAATATTTGCATTTATAACAGTTGCCAACACCTCCTGCCACAGGCAGTGAACCAGAGGTGTCCTCCACATACCAGGATCAGCCAGTGTCAGCTCTGCATGCCCTGACTGCCCATGCAGGACATGGAGCTGAATTTCCAGCTGCAATTTCTGCCAAGGATGTTCCTTAAACCAGTCAACAGGCAGGCCAACACACGGATGGAGCTGGTAATGAGGAAGATGAACTTCAAGCTGTCAATTACAGTGAAAAATACCTTTTTTCCATGGTATTGGTCACTGCCTGCTCCTCCCAGCAGCTCCCAGAACCCACTGCACAGTTCTGTTGATCTGACAGTGAGATGGGGAGAAATCAGCCCCACCAGCAGCTCCTTCCTGCTGGATAACTATGCCTTGAGGTAGAAAAGTGATGAGGCACCCAGTGTGTGCACTCCTTGCTACAATCAACTGCTGGAAACCTTCAAGCTCCAAGAAGTTCTCTGCAACAGCAGCAGTGATGTGATAGAGCACATTAATCCAGCTCCCAATACCATTTATTCCACTGGGAATGAGGCAGTGTGGGCTCCTTGCATCCTATGAGACTAGAATACCAGCTGGGAGCAGAGGAAAATCCCAGCCTTGGCATATTGTGGCCACTGGTAATTTTCCCCATTTTCTGAAGGAAAAGCGACAGGATCATACAGCTGCACGACACATTCTTGGTACTGCACATCTGTTTTTCTCAAAGCACCCCCTGACTGGGAATCACAGGTGTTGGTAGTGTTTTTGAGTGTGAAGATCACACTCACAGGCATTAGCTGAGTGTATTATTTCCATGCCAACCTCACCCCACAGGAAGCTGCTCGAGCCAAGCAGCGACACCCACAAAGGCGCTCTCGCCGCTCCGCTGCGCCTCGGGCGAGGTGTTAACCTCAGTCTGCAAGAAAATTTATTTATCTGGGGGGGTTTAAAGGCCACTGTGCAACTTCAAGGAGGATGGGGCTGCTCTCTGAAATGGTACCATTGAAAAAAATATTTATTTCTCCCAAGCATAAGCCTAGGATTAGTGAAGAGCTCTGGCTGTTGAGCAGCGCATCCAACCATTGCAGGCCAGAACATTCCACAGGGATGTTCAAGGAGTCTGAGTGCTGGGGACTGAAATCCACCACCCCCCAAGAAAGTTGTTCTGTGAGTTAAATGTTCTCCCTAGTGAAGGTTTCCTGCTGGGGGGGTGCTGCTGGTTCCCTCCTTCTCAGCAAGTCCTTCAAGTCCCTCCAGCTACACTGGGACGAGGTCAGTGTAAAAGTGATCTCAAGATCACTTTAACCTACAGTTTATTCTATTTACCTGGCACACCTTCTGTTTGCCTGTGAATATCTTCAACAGCAAAGGCAGTCTCAAACTCCCTCACTGGAGACACTTTAGATTAGTGAGAGGTCTTTGGCTTAAGCCAAATCTCCAAAACAAACTTTACCACAAAACTGCTCTCCTGTCTTGAGGCAACAGGCTGGTCTCTGATAGAGGATTCTCCCGGCACAGCCCTTTCTGCTTGGGTAAGGAGGTGCACGTGATTATTTTCTAATGGTTTTCTCAGTTCTGACAGCAAAATCTTTCCAGATAGCCTGAGCACAAGAAAACAAGCAGCTCCTCTGTTAAATGGCACCTACAAGCTGAGGCAGAGGCTGTCTGGCAGGTGCACAATGAAGTGACAGGGTGTGATTTAAACCTGAAGTCCAGGTGACATCCTAAAGCTTCAAGAGCAAAACATTTTGCCCACCAGAAAGTCTGTCCTCGCCCTCCTTTATCCTAAAATCACAGACTGGTTTGGATTGGAAAGGAAATTAAACGTGCTCCACTTCCACCCCCTGCCATGGGCAGGGACACCTTCCACTATCCCAGGGTGCTCCAAGCCCTGTCCAGCCTGGCCTTGGACACTGCCAGGACAAGTCAAGCCAAAGGCAGTGAGCTGTCACATCCACTGGCACCCTTCAGGAGGTGTTAAAGGTTAATGAGCAGCAAAATCCCTCTGCCAAGTCATTCACCACAGAGCATTTCAGGCAAAACATCAGTTTGAACTAACCACTCTGGTTGCAAGCCTGAGACCACATCTCCCCTGCTATCAAAGCCTTTCCTCTGCTCCTGCCCTGCCTGCTTTGTGAAGTTCTGCCCCAGCAGTAAAGAAATTGATGCAACAGCCTCGTGCAGGACTCTACAAACTCCATGGGAAAGTTACACCGACTCAGCAGGCCTTGAAATCACAGCAGAAATGAGTAAATAACTTTAATAAGCTTTTATAAACTCCTGGATGTCTCACTTTTGTTTTTTCTGCCCTAAAACCAGTGGCCACAAAATCTGCACAGGATGTCACAGACCTCTGGGGCTGTACAGAGAGTTTGAGTCCAGCTGTCTGCAGCTTTTAATTATGAAACAAACACTCAGAGAGAAGCCAAGAGTTTAGGCCACATTCCTACCACGGGTCATTTGCATTCTGCCTGTCACCTGCACAGAAGGGTGTCCTAAGCTCCAGGAGCAAAGGAAAATGGACAATAGCCAAGGTAATCCAAGAGGGAGAGGATTAGAAGATCTCTATCTCTGGCTCTGGGCTGGTCACCCCATTCCTTGATGTCATTTTTCTTTGTCTTTCTTGTTTCAGGCTGGGACCTTTGACCTCACTAATCACAGTCAGGTCAAGTCAGAAATTAACTGAGGCCTCACTTTGCCACACATGCCTCACCTCCTGCACCCTTTCCAGCTTGGATATCAACACCAACCACGTGAATCAGCACCTCCTCTGCCTCTGCTCACAAGGTACAGCCTCCCAAGTCATCCAAAAGGATATTAATGCAACAATCTAATCAATAAATCTGCAGATTTCAGTGCACCCTCTTGCACCTGTCGCTTTTTTCTCTCCCTGCTCCAAAATATTTCCTCCATTTCTAAAAACCTGAAAGTTTTCTATGTTTAACTTCATCCTACAGCAGAAGAGAGCACATTTCCCTCCCTGATCAATCACCAGTGGCCTCTGCTGGGCACCTCTGTTACTCCAGAAAACAAACAGTAAAAAAATACCACAAACACATAGAGCAGCTTGTGTTTTCCAGTTCTGCTTTTACAAGGTGTGTTTTTCCTTTCTGGATCACATTTGCAAAAGCCACAGGATTGCTTGCCCATGGAAAACTGCAATCCCCTGGAGATTTCAAGTTTCAGAAGCATCACCCCTGTCTGCAAGCACATCTGGTAGCTTGACTGACAAGGACAAACTCCAGAACAAAACCCACCCACCCAAAGCAAGACCTTTTCAAGTATGAAACGATAAGGAAAAAAAAAAAAAAAACAACAAACCACCCAACAAAAAAAAAAAAAAAAAAAGAATTTTTAAAAACAGCTTGAGATTTCCCACCAATTTCCTCACAGAAATTTCTGAACTAAAGGCCCCCCCAAGGAGGAACTTGTCATTTCAGCAGAAGCCACGTGATCTCTCCCCACAACAAGGGTAACTCCAAGTTTACAAAGCCCCACCACAGCAGCTCCACTCACCCCAGGGATTTTCAGCAATTCTGCAACGAGCAGGGGCAGCTTGAGGGCAGCCACACTTCCAGTCACACCCAGCAGCACATGGAATTTCTCCTGGGCCCCAGATGAGCTGTTTCCTGCAGGAATGCCTGGATCTGGCAGGGAGAGGGACTCCATGCTCCACTTCCACTGTGCAGGCACAGATAAATGAAAACACTGCACTAACAGAGGCTCCAAGCACAGCTCCAACCCCACCACATTCCCCAGGGCATCCTGGATCTAACCTGGGCTCTGCAGGAGCCAGAGTCATCCACAAAGATGGGAGCATCCCACAAATGTCACTCCTCCCACAAGGATTTCCAGCACCAGCAGAACTTTAAGGGCAGCTCCATGTTTAATTACATTTTTCTCTCAGATATTGGGAAACAGAAGTCCTAAAACTTGAGGCAGAGAGGCCACAAAAGTAAAGTTGATGCTCCCCAAAATTAAGATTCCCACATGTTGAACTCGGTCCAGAATTTAGGACAGATATATAAATCAGTTTGGGAAAAAATTTTACAGCAAGTTCCCTAAAGGTAAACAAACCCCTGCTGAGCTGCTTTCCCTTTGCACTCTCTGGTGATGAATAAATGCACAGGGATGTCTTAATAATTAAAAATGTGGGGCCTCAGTGCATGCACAAGCATCTTGTTTCTTACTGTGCTCCTAAACATTTACAGCAGCACTAGAAATTATTCCCCAGCAGCTTTAATTCAGGTCTGCTGCCACACTGATAAAAAACAGAAATTAACCTTTTGGGTGGGGAGATTGACACAAGCATCTCAAATATAATCAATTAATGATTAAAGAGCAACGAGAAAATTCAGTTCTTGAAAAATCACTGCATCCAGTAAAGTTTGTTCCATTTTAGTGATGTCCTCGTGGTTAAAACTCAGCTGCTTGGAAGCACTTTGGGTGGAACAAAGAAGATGGACACAGGCTGCCCTGATTTTTGGGAGCAACTCAAGAGGTTGGAGAGAGGAATTTCACAGGATCACAGCCTGGTTTGGAAATTAAAGTGAGCAAGTCCCAGCCCCTGCCATGGACAGCTTCCATTAAAAGCCCAATTTCAGCTTTGCTGATTAGCAAGGGTAATTAATAGGTGAGGAAATGCAGCACGACATTGGCTGAGAGATTTTAATGCTACCACCATGCTTTGCATATTTATCCCTATCCAATTAAACCCAAATTATTATTATTAATAATAATAATAAATTAAAATTATTATCTACTTAAAAGCATCCTTAAGATGTTTCCAAAACGCCCACAATTAATTCTGCCTGAGCATCCACAAATGAAAGCCTGGGTATTAAAATGTAAATGTTTAAGAAGGAAAATTTCAAAATGTTTAAAAAGTAATGATAAAAAGGATAAAAATATTAGAATTTTAAAATAAAATATTAAAATGATAAAATAATGGTAAATGTGGTAAAACAATGGGAAAAAGGTGAAAAAATTGAAATGAAAAAAGGTGAAAAAACTAAAACGGTACAAATTTAAAAATAACGGCAAAAATAGCAAAATAGTGCTATTCTTAATACAATTTAAATAATTTTAATAAAATTAATAAAAATAATTTTAAATTTGGGGGTTTTATTAAAAATAATAAATTTAATAAAATAATCATTTTAATAAAATAATGGCACAGGATTATTTTTTTAAAAATGTATGTAAAATAATACACGTAATATAAAGACAACAAAGTGCTGGGCCGCGCTTTCCTCTTACCCAAACACAGCTGTGGGGATGCAGCCACTAGAAAACAACCAATTTACCCCCTACGGCCCCTAAAGGTTAATAAAATCGACTTTTAACGCGGGAACGATGCTGAAAACGGCTCCAAAAAGCTGCACAGCAGCACCGAGAAGCCCCGGGGGCTCCCAGAAGGTAACAGACAGCGCTCCGGTACCGCTCGAGGCACGGCCGGGGGGGTGTGACGGCCCTGAGGGCGGCGGGCGGACCGGGACCCGCGGGAGGTGCCGGGAACGGGCGCACGGACGGCGCTGATTGGTGCGCACTGCTCCCGCCCGCGGCACTGATTGGTGCACACTGCTCCCGCCCGCGGCGCTGATTGGTGCGTACTGCTCCCGCCCACGGCGCTGATTGGTGCGGGCGCACGGCCGGCGGGAGGAAGGGATGTCATGGCGGCCCCTCACGGCCCCGTCCCGGCTTATGGCGCCTCTGCTGCCACCCCGGAGAGTTTTGTGCCCCTCTGTGCCCCATTTGTGCCCACGCGAGAGGTCTCCCCAATGGGCAAGCGGGTGGCTTCGGGCTGCTCAGTAGTCTTAACGGGGATTCTGGCTCGTGGCCAGGTTTTGGAACGTAACAAAAGCCAAAAGAACTCGGCGTGTGGGGAACGAGGCGAGGAGAGGGTCTGAGGGCCCCTCTAGTGACAGGGATGATATCTGAGCCTAGGGGAGTGTTAGAGACCAGGAGTGAAACGTTTCCTAGAGGAATCAGGGCACCCACACAGAATTTGCAGGGGAAAGGGGGTTAAAGGACTGAATATTCGTTGTCTGAGGCACAGACGAGGGGGAATGGCTTCCCATGCCGGAGGGCAGGGTTAGGTGGGACACCGGGAAGGAATTGTGCCCTGGCACAGGGTACCCAGAGAAGCTGTGGCTTCCCCTGGATCCCTGGAAGTGTCCAAGGCCAGGCTGGATGGGGTTTGCAGCACCCTGGGATAGTGGAAGGTCCCTTCCCACCCAAACCATTCCATGATTATGTGGGCACAGCAGACCTGGGGCAGCACGTGGTGCCCAGCCCTTTGCAGATCCCTCTCAAAAGCAGCAGTTATTTGGACATCCCTCTGATAGTGGCTACAAACAAGAAGCAAGGACAGCAAGAGGCAGAGAGCTCTGCTTTGCTGACTGCAGGACATGGAAGGTGACAGGGAGACCTGAGGAGAACACCAGGTGTGTTCTATCCCGAGAAGCCTCTTGCCCAGCAGCAGGAACACCCCGTGGGCTTCAGGAGAGCCCATTTCTCCCACCCCGTGGGCTTCAGGAGCACCACGCTTTGATCACACCCTCATCAGCCCCACCCTCAGCAGGGACAGCTCACAAATAACCGAGGTGAGAACAAGGGGTGGAGTTTCCCACCTGGCTGGAGCCACGGGGGGCAACATTTCACACACTCAGGAGACACATCAGAGAGGAGGGTTAGGTGCTGAAGCAATGTCTGTTAGTTACAGCTCGTTACAGTTATTATTATTATTATTATTGATGCATCTTATTGTCAATGCAAGAGGTGAAGTCACTTAATTCATCATTTCTCAGACACGGATGACAGAGCACGTGGTTTGGCAGAGTCAGTTTTAGGCGAGCTAGAAATGGATTGCACAATATTTAAACCTGATTAAGTACATAATAGGCTTAGCAAAGGATTACTTTTCTCCTGACATTTTATACATAAATATATACACACACACACACAGACAGGCATTTTTATCAGTAGCTGCATTTTAGTCTGGTCAAGAGACAACTGCCTATTGCAGAATGACTGGAGTGATACCCTTAAAAAGGAAACTAGTCTTGGTGTGCTTTGCTGGAGAAGAGAAGGTCCTTTTTTGGGTGATTCTCAGGGGTAGGGGTCACATCCAAGCATCACTGGAGGAATGGAGGGGACAGGTGAGGGGCTGGGGACTTGCACAGTCCTGGCTGGTGACACACTGAGCTCCCTCCCTGTGCCAGGCAGGAGATACTGGAGCCAAGGGGCTGGATTGGATTCTGTTTGGGCTGCTTTTCGAGGACTTGGAGAAAAATTTGGCTTATTTAAAGTGCATTTAGAGTTGAAAAGCATCTCAGAGAAGTAGCTTTCCCTACTCCTGCCCTGCAGCATCCATCCAATTTATGCTCCCACTCATAATTTTTTTCCAGGGTGTGCCAGTCACCTTCCCCAAGAAGTGTTGGTCTGAGCTCAGCTGCCTCCTGCTAGGGTGCAGGATCATTATTTAATGTCCAACATCCCCAAACTGGGCAGGAATTTGGGCCTGACAGGGATTTCTGCACCAGGAAAACACATGGCCACAACTCACTGAGCTTTTTAGGAGCACAAGCGAGCAGCAGTCCTTCCCTCCAGCCTGGAGGTTTCCTTAAGAGACTTAAATTAGCACAAACCTCCAAAGCTAACAGGGCCAAATCTTGGCCTGGGCTGTTTCCATGAGCAGGAGGACTGCTTGGATGTGCTGGGACATGGGGTGGCAAGATTTGACCTGCAGCCTTGCCCAGGCGTAGGTCCTCTGAGGAACGCTCTGTCGCTTTTACAGCTGCTTTTCAAAACAGAAGCCTTTAAAAGAACCAGACTCAGGATGCAGAATCTGGAATGGGATGGTTGTATCCCACAGGGAAAACCTGTCCTTGCTCCCCAACACACACACACACACACACACACATACACACACACTGGTCCTCCACGTCGAAGTGTAAACTACTCACTTACAACACCACACACTAAGAGAAGTTGTAGATCCTGAGCCAGGGTGTAGATTAGGAATCTCTTGGCTTCCAGCATATCAACAGCAGGATTGAGGGTTTCTTATATTTTTTTTCCCTTTCTTTTTTCTTTTTTTCTTTTTTTTTTTTTAATGCTAATTCAGTCAGCCACCTGCTAGTTAAAAAGCAAAAGAAAAAAAGGAGAATTCCCAGGATTGCTTGCCCTTGCTGAGACAGTGGCAAGTGGCTGGACACTACCAACTGAAAGAGAAAACTCACACACATCAAAAACCCGTGGTTCAGGCTTATTCCAAGAGGGAAGATGGGTGCTGGTTGCTCTTTTTCCCTTTTTGGGGGCATGGGGGGGGCTTTTGGCTGATGAGGTTCTAACATACACCTATCACCACAGTAATTAAAAAACCACCACTGTACACTATTCCACAGGGAAGAAGAAGAAGACACGTGAATGGACACTGACTATCACGCACAACAAGAGCCCTGCAGGTCAACTCACGGCCTCTTCAGAATGGAACAAAAAAAGGGAGAAAAGAAGAGCTCAAGACAAGAAAAACAGAGAGAAATAAAAAAAAAAAAAGGAAAGAAAAAAAAAAATCCCAAAAAGATCTCGTTACAAAGACGGGCAAAGAACCACCATTATGGTACACTCTGACTTTCTGAGACAGCTGCAGAAACTCAGCTCAGGCTTCCTCCTCCCTTTTTTTTTTCCCCCCTCCCCAGCTCTTCCTCCCCAGGACAGAGTCCTGCTGCTGCTCACATCTCGTTGGAGTAGGTGTAGTTGGGGGTGGCCGAGTACTGTGTCTCGTGCTGCATCATGGCCCCCTGTGCTGCCCCCATGGCCGCGTTCTGGGCCGCCTGCTGCACGTGGGGGTTCTTCCAGGCCCCCGTGGTCCACTCCTCCTGGGCTTTGCTGAAGCTCCCGCCGCTGCCCCGGTAAAACTTGTGCACCTGTGGGGGAAAAATGCAGAGGGGCTGAACATGGAGCTCCTGGGGGTGGGCAGTGAGAATCCCAAAGAAATGTTTTGGGATTCCCTGTTTTGGGATTCCCTGTTTTGGGATTCCCTGTTTTGGGATTCCCTGTTTTGGGATTCCCTGTTTGTCCTGCCGTGTTGGGAAAGATGGGACAGGAAAAGCTTATAAATATGATTGCCTCTGGCAAGGGATACTGAGAATATAAAACTTATGAATGAAATAGAAATGAGGAGGGCAACCAAGCTGGTGAAAGGCTTGGAAAACAAGCCATATGAAGAATGTCTGAGGGAGCTGGGGTTGTTTAGCCTGGAGAAAAGGAGACTCAGAAGTCTCCTATAGACATTATCACTGTCTATAACTTCCTGAAGGGTGGCTGTAGAGAACTGGGGGTTGGTCTCCTTCTCCAGGCAGCAACTGACAGAAGGAGAGGACACAGTCTTAAGCTGCATCAGGGGAAATATAGGTTGGATATTAGGAAGAAGTTTCTCACTGAAAGGGTGATTAAATACTGGAATGGTTTGCCCGGGGAGGTGGTGGAGTCACCATCCCTGGATGTGTTTAAAAAGAGACTGGATGTGACACTTGATACCGTGATCTAGTTGAGGGTTAGGGCTGGGTTGGACTCGATGATCTTGAAGGTCTCTTCCAACCTACACATCCTGTGATTCTGTGAAAGCCAGCTTTGAGATGTGATCATGGCAGGCAGGAAGACGGGGATTGTGACAAACAATGGGACACTAAGGGACCCAAGGGTGCAGCCCCATCCCACCCTGCCAAGGCATCAGGGAAAAGATAGATAAGAAGACAGTCTTTGGAGTTTAGAATACAGAGTGATATGGTAATACAGCAGTTCTCATGGGCTGTATGCAAAGTCTGTAGGTTTTGTATCTCGTGTGGGTAGGTCACTGTAAATTAGAATATTCAATACATAAGGAGATATAATGTATTGTAACAAGGTTCTCACCCCTTTTTACCTTACCTCACTTACCCCTACTCTCACTCTCTCTCTTTGGGGCTTCCCCTCAGCCCAGGCTGGTGGCTGAAGGCAAAAGGCCCTTTTTACCCACCCCCCTTGCAATAAACCCACGTGTTCTCTCAAAAGTGTCTCAGCTTTGCAGAGTTCCCTCCCCCTGCTGCCCTCGGATGTTCCTACACTGCCGTACCATGGTGAGAGCAATGAAGGAGAAGACTGCCATGGCTGTGAAGAGCACGGTGGGGATCAGCATCACCACAGCCGAGCCCACGTTGGTCCCAAAGAAGGAAATCGCTGCAATCCAGCCACTGCAAGGAGATGGAAACAACTGGTTCATTCACCAGCTCTCCCAGCCCTCCCAGCTCCTCAAACCATATTCCCCAAGGAGAGAAGCAGTAAGGATGCTAAAACACCACGGTGACCACCTCTGTACCCAACACAGCAGCATTTTCCTTACCAGACCCCCCATCCAGGGATCCCCACTGCCTGGATAATGCTGATCACCAGCTGGGCCATGAAGGTGAAGAAGAAGGCCATGAAGCTGAAGGAACTGTCTGTCCTGCAAGAGAAGGCTCAGTCACACCTGCACCTCCATCCCTGCTGCACACCAAGGGAAGGGAGATGCTTCTACGTGTCAGACCTGGCTGTGGTTTAGCAGGAAGGTGATGAAAAGCAAAATTAAAGGCAAAAGAGAAACCGTAAGAGGCTGGAGGGTGATCAAGGGGCATCCGGGAAAGCCACCAAACCCTCCTTATGGCTCAGTCAGCTGGGCTTGAGCACATCTGTGTTGGGACACGGCTCTCAGCTCACACCACCCCACATGGGGAATAAATACACCCCTAGTTCTCTAGATTTGGGGATTGACCTCAGCACCATGGGTAATCCATAGAAACACCTTGAGGATTCGTGGAAAAATATAAAAGATGCCTCAGGGATGAGAGGGAAAGTGGCAGCCCAGCTGCATCCTCACCACTGTCCCCCACCGCTGCACAGAGGCACACGGAAAGTGTCCTTTACATCACCTGATGAGGGGTTTGGCCCCCAGGAAATCCCAAACACTCTGCCTCTGAAGGTTAGAAAGTAAAGCTAAAGGGCTGCACAGAAAGGAATTCCCCCAATCAGTCAGGCAGTGCCCCAAGCTAAACACTGACCACTTCCGAAGGAAAACAAGGCAAAAGGAAGCCAGGCTCAGGTGCCACCACTTACTTGAAAGCTTTGTAAATAGGTCTAAACCAGCAGACATAGGAGCAGGGCGTAAAGAGAATGAGCCAGAGAATTGCCAGTCCAAAATTTACAGCTCCGCCGCCTCCAATGAGCCACGCGAGGCAGCCCACGAGGTTCACCGCCAGGGTGATGCTGTTCACTGCAAACACACACACACACAGAGCAGAGTAGCACGGACGCAAGGGTGGCACTGAGACACCAAGGACCCCGAGCCCAGGGATGTGGCCTCAGAGTCCTGCCCTAGCTGGGCTTCCCTTGAATTAAAACTGGGAGCACATTCCCAGGGTGGCTGGGCCAAAAGGGGTCAGGCCTCAGCTGAGTGTAACAGGAGGAAAATCAATGTATTGCTCAGAGCTGTAATTCCCTAAGCAGTTCCAGGGCTCTGAAGATTGGCAGGAGTGGCATCCTCCCGCTCCTATCGAGCCAGGACACATTTCCACTAACAGAAGGAAACTGGAGGAACTGTGGTGAAGTTTTTTGCTTGCTCCAGACACATCTTTGCTGAAGGAGCTTGTGCAGGAGCTCCCTGAGCACCACGGAGAGCCAAACTCCTGAACTCCTGACCCCGCCTCGCCAGTTCAGGGGGTGACACATTTCCCTCGCCCACCCCTGCTTGGGATCAGGCCACACAAGGGCTCTGACTATGAATCCCAGCTCAGCAGACACAGGACAAAGCAGAGAAGGCTCAGCTGCGTTCTGACGCCTCCGAGTTGGGAGAATGATTCATTATTTCGACGAGAGCAAAAGCCCTCCCACTGCCGCCTGCCTGAGAGCTGCAGCTGGCAAGGGAAGGAGCTCAGCTGCCTGGGCTGCCCTAAGGGACACCAAGGGACCTTCCAGCCACTCTGTGCTGGGTGTCTGAGGGGCTGGTGGGGAGAAAATGACCCAGAGAGGAGCTCCAGAGGCCAAACCCAAGGGACAGCAAGTGGCTCTGAGAGCTGGTGCTTGTGCTGAGGAGCAAGGACCAAGCTCTGTTACATTAAGAGGAAGAACATCCTGGTTGGGATGGGGAGGGAACTGAACACCTCCAAGACAGCTTTCCCGGGGAAGTACAGCTTTTTTCCTCCCATGCCTTAAACAAACAAACCCTCCTGACATGATGAAGCTACCCCAGGGTCACCTCCCTGATGAGACACCAGCCTGGTGCCATGCCAAAAGCAGGAACACACAACCTCTGTGGTGTTAACTCAACTCTTTCTAACCTGCCCCTAAAGCACAAGGCACTCCCTGGGCATTGCTGCTTCCAAAGTTCAGGGGAAATGCCTGATAAGGGAACTAAGTCCTTCTAAAAAGAAATTAAATGCTGGTGCCAGCCAGCCCTGTGCTGTGCACGTTTCCACCCATGTTGGGGTGTGACCTGTCCCTCTGGCTCTGTTCCCTGCCCAGGGTTGGTGAAGAAGAAAGATCCAGGATAGCTGGAAGAGCTGGAAGCTGGTGACAGCTCTGTTAGCACAGCACAGCACACAAGAGGCATGCAAGAGGAACAGGCAAGCTCCGGGAAGCCTCAAGCTCCACGTTTTGGGGAGCAAGCACACCAGCCCTCCAGTCTGAGCTGTCTCCTCCTTACAGCAGGACATAAACATCACCACCAACACCCCTGGGACACTGAGCCAGCTCCACAGCTCCATCCTGGAGGCTGGAAGGGCTGGGATCTCCATGGGATGCTGCAGCCCACCTCTCATTCCTGAGTTTTGACAGGAGACACCAAGGCCTGGAGGGGGAGAAGGGCTTCCCCTGACCTTGCCCTGCCCTTTCAGCTGGCAGCTCCCTGAGGAGCAGCCTTTGGAGAGGCAAACAAGTCCTAGTGGAGCCATTCCCAGGCAGGCACTCACGCATCCAGAGGTAGTAAAGCCGCTTGGCCATGGTCCGGTGCTGCGGCGGGATCTCCGCGTCGAAGTCCTGGTAGAAACATGGCTTCAGGGGGATGAATTTGGGCAGGGGAGGGAAGTTGTTCACCTTTTCTGCAAGGAAAAGTTTCACTGGTGTCAGGCGCTGCCCAGAGCGGAGCAAAAACCAAGAGGCTTCCTAAATAACCCCAAGAATTGACAAGTTTTACACAGGAGTTAAGGATTTCCCATGGAAACCACCACTAACCCACCCAAAAGGATCAAATTCAGCCCTCACTGGCCACACAGATCCTGAAGCCATGGACACCCACACCCCACTGGTGACTAACAAGGTGACATTATGGCCAGTAGAGCCCACGATGATCTCCAGAGCCCACCGTACCTGCCATGCTGGCACACGTTCAGCCTCTCTGCTCCTCAGGAAAAACACTTGGGAAAAACGTGGGAGCTTTAGCAAAGCTGGAGGAGAACGAGAGAAAAGGTTGATTGAAGTGGTCAGGGAGCTCTGCAAAAGCCTTCACCTTCCCCCCGTTCCAAAACAACTCAAGGACAGCAGTTTGCTTCACTTCTGTGACACTCTGAACTATCACACATGCAGGCTGGCACCTGGCTGGCAGTGTGATAAATCCTGGCTCCTCTGGGTCAGGCTTATGTGTACCAGTTAAGGCAGAAGATTATGAGAGGATCCAGTAATGTGGGGCCTCCCACTCCCAACTGACCTACATCCAGGAGAGGGCCAGGTAGGGCAGCAGGGAAAGGAGGTGGCTGTGGGCAGTTTGAAACCCTCAAGTTCGTGACCTGCCCCCAAAATAATTCTTTAAAAAATGTATTATTGTTATTTTTGCTGAATTTCAGCACAGGAGACTACCTGGCTGCCTTGTAGCTGCCATCTCTGCAAGCCCAAGCTAAAAACAAGGCCAAAAAGGGAGCAGGGAAATCAGAGCAGAGAAATCAGCTGGAAAAAAAAAATAAATCAGTGGCGATTGTCACTAATGAGTCACTTGAGTGCCTGGCTAACAATTACTCATGTCATTTGGCACCTCATTCCAGAGCGTGCAGGTGGGAAAGGAGGGAGCTCGGCATCCCAGGACCATCCCAGACCATTCCATGCACAACTCTGTGCCAGATGTGAAAATTACGACTAATTAAAAGTCGTAATTAAAGTCGTAATTAAAGCAAAAAAATTAAGACCTGAGGTTTTAAATAGAAGCGTGAAGATGGCGTATCCCCACCTGCCTGCAGGTTTTACCCTTTCCCAGCTATCCAGGCAGAACTGGCAGCGGCCAACACATTTCCCAGGACACGGGGTCCCGGCAGTTGGTGCCTGGCGCTCCCGGGAGCATTTGGGGGGCTCTCTCCAGGGGTCTTTTCGCACCCTCCAGCGCCAAAGACACAGTGAACCCCCAGGGCTCGCCGTCTCCCGACATCCGCCGGCAGCCCCCGGATGCCTCCATCCCGCCAGTGCTATAAATACGAGCTCCTCGGGCCGCGGTGACGTCCGCCCCGGCCGCCCCGACCCACGCGTGCCCGGGAGCGGGGACACACGGCCAGGCACCTCCCGACCCCGCACCTGCGCCACCGCGGGGCCAAAACACCGGGACAGCCATCAATTCGGGCGCGGTTTCTTTGCAAAATTAGGAATATGGTGGAGTGGATGGAAAAAGGAGGGGGGATCACATAGGGGATGGCACCGAGAAGAAACCCCTCTGGTGCGCGGGGTGGGTTTGGGGAGGGCAGGCAAGGCTCGGCCTCGCCGTGGATCGCTGCCCGTGCGTTTCCACGCGTGAAGGGCTGCGTGCCCCACGCATCCCCACCTCAAAGCCGGCGCAGCCTCTCAGCAGCGGTCTGAATGGGGGAGAAGGGCGGCCCAAGCCCCGCTCGGTCCCCGGTGCACCCACGCGTGTGCAGGGTCACCGGGGCTGCCCCACGCCGCGCATCCCCCCCCCCCCGCGCAAGTGGGGTGCAGAGCAGGAGGTCGGTGCAAAGGGCGGTCAGCCCACTCGGGGGGAGCATCCAGCGCCCTCACCCCGAGGCGATTCCCCTCTCCACACTCCCGGGACTCACCACGTGGCGTGACCCGTGCCGTCCCCTCCGGTTCCCGGCGGGTGGCGGCGGCCGCCCGCCCGCCCGGTGCTGCT
>JANPWX010019129.1:0-25501 GCA_024734555.1 Trochalopteron elliotii
CCAGTTACCCTCGGGCTTCCCAGTTACCTTTGGGGCTCCCAGTTACCTTTGGGGCTTCCAGTTACCCTGGCGGTCCCCAGTGACCTTGGGGGCTCCCCAGTTACCCTCGGGGCTCCCCAGTTACCTTTGGGGCTCCCCAGTTACCNGGGGCTCCCCAGTTACCCTCGGGGCTCCCCAGTTACCTTTGGGGCTCCCCAGTTACCCTGGGGTTCCCAGTTACCCTCGGGGCTCCCCAGTTACCCTCGGGGCTCCCCAGTTACCCTGGCGGTCCCCAGTTACCTTGGGGGCTCCCCAGTTACCCTCGTGGCTCCCAGTTACCCTCGGGACTCCCCAGTTACCTTTGGGGCTCCCCAGTTACCCTCGGGGCTCCCCAGTTACCCTCGTGGCTCCCAGTTACCCTCGGGGCTCCCCAGTTACCTTTGGGACTCCCCAGTTACCCTTGGGGCTCCCCAGTTACCCTCGGGGCTCCCCAGTTGTCCCAGGGGCTCCCAGTTACCCTCGGGACTCCCCAGTTACCCTCGGGGCACAGGGAAAACCCCAAGTGTTGCTCCTCGGTGCCCAGGGGCTCCTCAGGCAGAGGCTGTTTTGGGGATCCAAGGGCTCTCCTGTGGAATTCTCTCACTCCTTTTGGAGCCTTTGGTGTGTCCCAAAGCTCCTTCCCACGGGATGGGGTCTGAGGACAGCTCTGGGGGGGAGCACAGGGGGTGTCACCTGTGGACAGGCTCTGCCAGGATGTCCCAGACAGAGACTGAGATGTGGCACTTGAGGACACAGCCTTGGCAGTGCAGGGGGCTGGAACGGGATGGCCTTAAAGGTCCCCTCCACCCCTCATCTGTCTGTGACTCTGGGATTCCAACGGGCCAGCTGAGGAGGCTGAGCTGCAGCATCCCCGGGAAGCTCCAGCAGCCTAATTAGTCCCTGCTAATTGTGCACTGAGAGCTGTTTCCAGCGGGCTGGTGGCACAGCCTGAGCCAGGCAAAACACTCCAGGTGAAGTAGAGACAAAACCAGGCACCACAGAACTTAAAGAGAAAATTTAAATTGAAAGAGTAAAAGTGTATACTTAAAGAGAAAGCACCACTTCTGGTTGATGGCTGAGCCCCAAAGCCACTGTCCCTTAACGGCCCCTTGGCAAAGCTGGGAGCTGCTGGCTTTAACGTGTGGGGAGTTTCTCCACCCTTGAGAAGCTCTCCAACAACCATCCCCATGTCACAGAGTGGAAGGAGGAGGAGGAGGAGGAGAAGGTCATCCTCAGGCAGCAGCGTCTGACCTGGCCAGTTAAAGCAGCACAACTCCACTTCAGCCTCACCCTGAGAGACAGGAACTGTCAGAGGCCATTTCTGATTGCCCTGAACTTGTGCTGTGCCCCTTCCCTTCCTCCTGAGCCTTTCCCTGCTTTGCAGAGCCCGTGCTGGGTGCTGCAGGGCAGTGGGGAAGGGCCTTTCCTCAGCTCCTTTTGTGCCCAGGTTTTCCCAGGGCAGCAGGGGCTGGGGGCACAGCCACAAGTCACAGAGAGATTAACTGGGTTTGGAGCAGAGATGGACCAAGCTGGGCAGGGAAGAGGCTCCCTGGGGCAGTGGGACTGGGACAGTGCAGGACAAGGAAATTTGGGGCAGGGATTTTCAGGGACTGTTGCAGTTTTGGTTTCTTTTTCTCTGCTGAGGTCAGGATTAAGACATGGGAAACATCAATGTCAGGTTCAGAGTTGGATGTTTATTGTTTCTTATCTATTCACAGACTCACAAGGCGTGAGCTCTAACTGGCAAGTTAGAAAACGAAGGTAAAATGGAGTGATTCCAACTCTTTCCAAGGTTATTTAAGTGGTAATCACCCCATAACGAGGTGGCACCTGTATTATTTATACTTTTGACCCAATAATGACCACCCAAGGCCTGCAATGTGGACCTTTTTCACCCAATTACAGAAAACCACTCAAACCCATAAAGAAAAAGGAAGAAGAAGGTGAAGAAGGACTTAGACAACACCCAAAATCCTCCATCTTGACTCACATGTATTACTATACACCAAAATCCCCAAATCCAAGTTTCCAGAATCCCAGCAGGGCCCAGGGGTGCAGGTGCTTCCCCCACCTGGCAAACACGAGTGCAAAGCCTCATCCCCATGGGGGAGCAGCTGTCCTGTGGCTCCAGCCCCGTGTTTGGGGTAATTTGAGCCTTTTAGTGCAGGGGCAGCTCATCCCCCAGCTCTGCTCTGCTGCCTCTCATCACTCCAGGACCCCAGCCTGGTTTTACCTCTGGGGGTGGATAAATCCCAAATGAGCAGAGCTCAGCACCAAACCCACATCCAAGACTAGGGATGGGCTTGGAGCAGCCAAACCCAGCACCTCTGCTGGAAATCCCAGTCACTGATGGGAGCAGCAGGGTCCCATGGCAGGTGGGGGGTCCTGGGAGAACAAACCAGGTGTGCTCCAGTCACTCTTGCTTTTCTTCTCCCTCCCCTCTTTAATCCGTGCCTCAGTTTCCCTGCCTGGAAAAAGTGGATTTGCTGCTGTTTGTGTCAACAAAAATCGTTTGGTCTTTTTGCCTCATCCTGAGGGTCTGTTGGTCCTTTTGCATCCCCCAAAGCTCTGTGGTCCCTGGGCATGGACCAGCACAGAGGTTTCCCCAGGAAGCTCCCACATTCCAAAGAGAAAGGAAAAGGCACTTCCTGGGGCAGTGCTGGTGCCTCCAGAGCCTCACCCAGGGCCTTTTTGGAAGAGACTTGTGAAAAACAGGAGCTCCTGGGGTGACAGCAGATCCTGGGTGAATTTTGTGCCTTTCAGTCCACGGAGCTCAGTCTGGACAGTTTCATGCTCCCCAACACAATCACTCTGTGCTGTGGATCCCCCCAAACCACCCTGACCCAAAAGCTCCCCAGCCCCAGTGGCAGCTTGGGAGCACAGGCTGGGAGCACAGGAGGAGCTTGCCTGGAGCACCCCTGGCTCAGCACCCCCTCCCTGGCCTGGGGCTGGGCTGGTCAAGGGGACACTGCACCCCCAAACTGGCTGGGCATCATTATCCAGCCAGGACGTGGGTAAAGCCTGGCTAAGGTCAGGCTGGACAGGGCTTGGAGCAACCTGGGGTAGTGGGAGGTGTCCCTGCCCATGGCAGGGGGGTAGAAATGGATGAGCTTTGAGGTCCCTTCCAACCCAAACCAGTCTGGGATTCCATGATTCCAAGATTCTAATTATAGAATTCTAAACATTTTAAGGAATTCTGTTCATTCACAGGAAGAATTCATCTTGCTGTGTCCCTGGGTAGGAGCAGGACATGGGACAGGAAACAAGCCCCTTTCCTAAGGGGATCTGCCATCCCCTGCCATGAGCATTTCATGGCATTTCTGGAGGGCAGCCACCCTGCCTTGTGCCTCAGTTTCCCCACAGGGACCTCTACCTGGGGTGGGGAGCAGGGGGGGTCAAGGAGAATGGATCCCCTGGGAGCTGTTCTCTTGGAGGAGGAGGAGGACAAGGTGTGAAATTCCCTCTCTTATGGAAACAGGAAAAGTTTTAACAGCAGCTGGCACCTTGCACACACCCTCCCCCAGGGCTGGAGCAGGGCAGCAGAGGGGAGGATGGAGAGGGGCTGGATCTCAGGACATTCCCACCACCCCTGTTGGAATGTGGATCTCCTCAGCTTGCCAGGGGCTCTGCCCCACAGCCAGGAGGGTCCTGAGCCCCTCACTGACACAGCAGTCAGCAGCCCAAGCTGCCCTCCTGCTTCTGCTAACAAAAGTAAACAATAAATTTAAAAAGCTGCCTGTTTTCCCCTGGCTGCCACTCTGGCTCAGCAGAAATGTTTGCTGTGTCAGAGTCTGACTCAGCAGAAAGGGGACCCTGCCCTGGGGCCAGGGGCTGCCTTATCACTGCCCACAGGGCTCCTGTTTGTGCCAGCCCAGTTATCAGCCCCCAGCACGGCCAGGCTGGGGCCAGGACAGTGACTCAGCACCCTCAGCCTGTGCACACTCATCCTCCCAGTCTGTGATGGGAGAGCCCAGA
This sequence comes from Trochalopteron elliotii, assembly GCA_024734555.1. Classification (NCBI taxonomy): domain Eukaryota; kingdom Metazoa; phylum Chordata; class Aves; order Passeriformes; family Leiothrichidae; genus Trochalopteron; species Trochalopteron elliotii. The sequence goes on from JANPWX010019129.1 coordinate 3,994, forward strand.
AACATCCCATAAACTGCAGGGAACGGGGCAGTGCTGGGCATGGGAGTGAGACCCCTGACCCTGATCCTGCTCCTGACCCCAGCCCTGCTCTCAGGGCTCCCTTTCTGCCTGGGTGTGTGGGAAGAGGAGCCCCAACCAAAAGCATCCCCTGGGCTGGGGTGTAACAGGGTCTGTGAGCCCTGACCCCATCCCAGCTCAGCTGCTGTTTGGGACTCCCCTGATGGTCCCTGGTGCTGGGCAGAGCTGAGCAGAGTGACTGAGGGACTCCAGGCCAGCCCTGACTCCCTCCCAAGCCCAGGGACCACTGAGTGCTGGGATGAGCCCCTGCTCTCTGTCTGGGCAGTGGGAGAGGCTCTGCCAAGGGCTACCCCAGGGTTCAGTGCCTCACTTGGGGCTGGGGGAGCTTCCTCCAGCCCCCAACCACCCAGCCTCCTCAGAGGGATTTCCTCAGGTTCCACCCCATTTTCAGAACCCCTTTTGCTACTTGAAGAAGAGGCTGGTGGCAGGTTGGGGTCACATCTGGAGTCAGGTCAGGTCTGCCCCCCCAAACCCAACACAGGAACAGGTCTGGCTCCATCCACTGCCAGCTTTAAAGGCTGTAAGGGCAGAACAAGACCCATGAAAGATGTTCCTGACCCAGCTGGTCCCATGCCACGAGCAGGAGGAGAAAAGTCCTTGCCTGACTTGGTGCCCCTGGAGCCATCCTCACACACAGGAAACCTTTTATTGCCAAGTGCCCCAGGACTGTGAGGTCTAGGACAGCTCTCCTGGTTCCCAGACAATTCTGGGACTTTGTGTGGAGGTCTGTGATGGAGGGAACCTGCTGCAGAGCAGTGAGAGCCAGAGCCAGCTCAGCCTGTGCAGGTGTAGTGCTGGCAGCACTGGTGACATCCTTTGGAGTTCACCTGGCCTGGGACAAAGGATGCTGGAGCCTTGCTGAGAGCCAGGGCCTCGCTGAGTGTCTGGGGTTTACCTGGCTGAGGGAAATAAATAAACATTTAAAATAAATAAATAAATAAATAAATAAATAAATAAATAAATAAATAACCGAAATAAATAATGAATATAAATTTATATTTATAAAATATAACAAATAATAACTAAATAACATTTATGACCTAAATAAATGACATTTATGACCTGCTCTGTACTCTCTGCTGCCAGCACAGGTACAACCAAGCATGGTTCAGGTGCTTTTCCTGCAGCACCACTTGGCTCAGTCTGTGCACAGAACCCTGGGCTCCCTCAGTGCCCACGGGACAGGGGAGCTCTGGGGAGGGGAGAGCAGCCCCATGGGCACAGGGGATGGGGAGAGCAGCCCCATGGGCACAGGGGAAGGGGAGAGCAGCCCCATGGGCACAGGGGAAGGGGACAGCAGCCCCATGGACACAGGGGAAGGGAGAGCAGCCCCATGGACACAGGGGAAGGGGAGAGCAGCCCCACGGCTACAGGGGAAGGGGAGAGCAGCCCCATGGACACAGGGGGAAGGGGAGAGCAGCCCCATGGGCACAGGGGATGGAGAGAGCAGCCCCATGGGCACAGGGGAAGGGAGAGCAGCCCCATGGGCACAGGGGATGGGGAGAGCAGCCCCATGGGCACAGGGGATGGGGAGAGCAGCCCCATGGGCACAGGGGAAGGGAGAGCAGCCCCATGGGCACAGGGGATGGGGAGAGCAGTCCCATGGACACAGGGGAAGGGGAGAGCAGCCCCATGGGCACAGGGGAAGGGGAGAGCAGCCCCATGGACACAGGGGATGGGGAGAGCAGCCCCATGGACACAGGGGAAGGGACAGCAGCCCCATGGGCACAGGGGATGGGGAGAGCAGCCCCATGGGCACAGGAGAAGGGACAGCAGCCCCATGGGCACAGGGGGAAGGGAGAGCAGCCCCATGGCTACAGGAGCAGAGGGAGGGGCTCGCTGAGGAGAGTCCTCTCCCACCCTCCTGGTCCGTGTGCTGGTACACATTTTGTCCTGGTGTGAATCCTGCCCGTGGGCACCAGGCAGGGATGGAGGAGACCCTGAACCCCTGTCCTGTAACAGCTCCCACCTGCCCTGAGAGAAAAACATGAGAGGAAAACTCAATGTAACCCAAGGACAGGAGAGGAGAAGCTGCAGGGAGAGCTCAGAGCCCCTGGCAGGGCCTAAAGGGGCTCCAGGAGAGCTGCACAGAGGGACTGGGGACAAGGGCTGCAGGGACAGGACACAGGGAATGGCTTCCCAGTGCCAGAGGGCAGGGCTGGATGGGATCTGGGGCAGGAATTGTTCCCTGGCAGGGTGGGCAGGCCCTGGCACAGGGTGCCCAGAGCAGCTGTGGCTGCCCCTGGATCCCTGGCAGTGCCCAAGGCCAGGTTGGACACTGGGGACAGTGGGAGGTGTCCCTGCCATGGCAGGGGTGGCACTAGGGGAGTTTTAAAGTCTCTTTCATTCCATGATTCCATAGCAGAACTGCACCTGGTGTGACAGACAGGAGGATGGAGATCTGTCCATGTCTGTCCCCGTGCCAGTGCAGCCCCTGGACTGACCCTCCCGTGCCCTCAGCCCGGACAGCACACACAGCCTGTGCACCCTGCCCGGGCTTATCCGGGGCCGCAGCCGGGGAGGGGCTCGGGGCTGCCCGCGGCGATAGGGGCGGCAGGGCGGGGGTCGCGCTGATAGCCCCGAGTGTGCCGGGGCTGGGCCAGCAGCGAGCCCTGCGGGGCCGGGACAGCTCCGGGGACAGCTGCAGAACTCCTCTGCCTCCCTTCCCACCCCCCGACCGTGTCCCTCCCTGCAGCTGTCCCCCCCAGTGTCCCCTCCAGCCCAGCGCTGAGTCCCTGCTGTGCTGAGATGGAGCCCCAGCTAGGGCGAGGGGAAGAACAAATCCCCTCTGCCCCAAGTGAGCACGTCCTGCAGGCATCTTGTCCGGAATAAAAATCCTGCTTTTGCCCATTTGTGCACGGTTTTGCCTGAGTTCTTGTTGGTGAGGGATAACTCAGAAGCAGTTCCACTAAAATTCAGCTTTTCCCCAGACATCCTGGCTCTAGTGCCTCACCTTGTGCCCCTCATTCTGTCACCTCGCTCAGCTCTGGGCCCCTGGCCTGTGGCACTGGGGTGGCCCCAGGGCTGAGCACGTCCTGGTGGGTCCCTTTGCAGGGACACAGGGACAGGGATGAGCAAACAGGGTCCATCTGGGGCACGTCTCCTTCTTGGTGCATTTCTGCTGCATCCAGCCCCCATCCCCCAGCAGTGTCACCCAGGACCCCCATTCCAGACCCAGGAGATTTCCTACAAAATTAAAGCAATACATGAAAGGCTCCAAGTCAATTAAAACATGTTTGCATTAGAAGTGAGGCACGTGTTGGGATTCTTGGGGTGCTCCTGTGCAGGACCAGAAGTTGGACACAATGGTCCTTGTAGGGCCTTATCCAGGAGGAATTTCCCCGTGGAAAGGGTGTTCAGGCCTTGGCAGGGGCTGCCCAGGGAGCTTTGGAGTGCCCATCCCTGCAGGTGTCACCTGGAGGTGGCACTCAGTGCTCTGGGCTGGGGACAAGGTGGGCACAGCTGGGACTGCCTGGGCTGGGAGGGCTTTTCCAGCCTCAGGAATCCTGGGATCTCTTTCAGCTCAGCATATTCCATGTTTCTGTAATTACATGGCATGAAGGTCAAGCTGGAGCAGTCAGAGAAAGGGGTGCTCCTCAACTCTTGTAGTCAGACCTAAAAGATACCAAGGGTTAAATCTGGATCCCAAAATGAGAGAACTTTGTTAGGGGCAGAGAGGAATTCCTTTAACCTTCACTGCACTTCCCCTGATTGTTACAGCAGAGAAACAAATAGGAATGTCTTTGTGCTAAGAGCAGAGTGCCTGGGGCTGAAGGAGACAATTCTCCTTGTGGGGATGGATCCAGCTCTCTGCTCTAACATTCCAACCTGCCTGGAGTCTCCACTATAGAGCTCCCACACCTCTGCTGTCTGTGGTGTCCCTTCTAATGAAAAAACTGCATTTCCAGAAATTCTTTTCTACCACGTTCAGGCAACAACCAGTCCCAGGCAGGGAAAGTTGTACAAACTCTGCTGATTCAGACACAATCTGCATTTCCCAGGATTCATCCCTGACCACATCCTGAATGGGTTTAGGGCAGCTGCTCTGCCCCTTTCCCTAAAGTCTGGGAGCATCTGGCTTTGCCCTGCTGCTCTGGGCACCCTGTGCCAGGGCCTGCCCACCCTGCCAGGGAACAATTCCTGCCCCAGATCCCACCCAGCCCTGCCCTCTGGCACTGGGAAGCCATTCCCTGTGTGCTGTCCCTCCAGGCCCTGTCCCATGTTTTTCCAGGGGTTCCTGCTGTCCCCTGCTGCCCCAAGCCCCATTCCACCACCCCTTAGTGGGTGTCTGTGGTGGTGGGAAATCACTCTGACCTCCAAGCCCAATCCAAAGCACCAGTCCCAGACTGGCCAAACTGGGCCAGTGGGGAGCTGTGGGGCAGGACAGGCTGGAGCTGAGGGATGAATTTGCAGAGTGGCTGCAAAAGGCCATTGCCAGGACAGGCTCTCCCCATGCACAGGCCACAAGACCCTAATCCGATTAAGTGGCTGATTCACCTGCTGTTATTCCTTTGCTGTTGTGCCCATCTGAAGGGATTTAGAGGTTAAAGAACTGTTGTGGGGATAAGACCACCATTAAAGGGATCAATACAGGACAGCAGCATGGAATGGGCCTGTCTGAATGAAAATTATTTCTGCCTCTCTTCCTCCTGTTTCCTCTGCCTTCCTCCTCCCCCCTCAGCTCTTTATGGCCATCATTACATCCATGAGAAGTCATCCTGCTCCCACAGCAGTAAAACCAGCCCCTGGTGGGTCACAGTGTGGGTCCAGGCCTGCTGGCTTCTCACCACAAGCCATGTCTCTTCCTGTTCTCAACAGACTCCAGAAACCCAGCATTTATTAACCACATTTTAAAAATAATATTAATGCTACAGATAACACTTTCCTCCGGCCTCTGTGTTTGATGTTGTCCTGCCTGTCCCAGGACAACCCTCCTGCTGCCCCTCCCTGAGCATTTCCCTGCTGCTGGTTCAGATGCAGCAGAACAGCATCATTATCTTTTCCCTTTCAAAGTTCAGCCTCACAGAGCTGAAAATGAATCTCCTCTCAGAGACGAGGCGAGGGCATTGCTAAGAACAGCCCCAGATGCAGCCTGGGTTTTAATTTCAATGCCAGGGAATTGAGGCTGCAGAGAAGTAATAAATGCAGAGGCCACTGAGGCCGTTTCTTGTCCTCCCCAGCTGGGAGAGCAGCTGCCAGCCAGGCTCACGTGATGGGAACGTCTGCCTGGGGAATTAAGGCTGCACAAATTCACACATTCACATATTCACAAATTCCATCACACTCTTTGTAGCTCTGTGGGATGAATTTGGACAACTTCTGGAGTGCTCAGATCTCTTTAGAGGCACGGGTGTGTCGTGGCTCTGCTCTGTAGGTGAGGAGCACCGGGCACCTGACGATAGCTTTATCTGCCCCACACAGCCCCACTGCCAGGGCTATCAGAGCCTGCCTGGGGCTGCTGGAGGGGCCTCTCCCACGGCCCACAAATGGAAACAATTCATAATGTCTCACAGAACCACTGTGGTGAGCAGCTAAAATGTGACTACAGATGTGAATCCCCCAATGGATCACAGTGATGGGCTCGTGCCACTGTCTCCAGTGAGATCACAGAGTGCCAGACTGGTTTGGGTTGGGAGGGACCTTAAATCCCACCCAGTGCCACCCCTGCCATGGCAGGGACACCTCCCACTGTCCCCAGTGTCCAACCTGGCCTTGGGCACTGCCAGGGATCCAGGGGCAGCCACAGCTGCTCTGGGCACCCTGTGCCAGGGCCTGCCCGCCCTGCCAGGGAACAATTCCTGCCCCAGATCCCACCCAGCCCTGCCCTCTGGCAGTGGGAAGCCATTCCCTGGGTCCTATTTCTGTCTCCCCATGTAAAAAGTCCCTCTCCAGCCTTCTCAGATCAATGGACCAGTGTCAGTCTGTAATTGAAAGATTTCAGAGTTCTGGAGGAGACTTCTTAAACTGCCCGCAGACAGACCCAAAGCCACAGATTTAAAGAATCATGGAATTGTTTGGGTTGGATAATCATCCAGTTCCAGCTCCCTGCTGTGGGCAGGGACACATTCTACTATCCCAGGTAGCTCCAAGCCCCATCCAACCTGGCCTGGAACAATCCCAGTGTCCATGTTTTGTCCTGGTGCCTGACATCTCAAGCATCCTGGCTTTGCCTGTCTGAGCACAGGAGCACAGCTTCCCTGGAGGCCTGGGAACCAGGAAAACACCTGTGCAGGTGACAGCCAGAGTCAAACAAAAGCCTGTAGCCAGACCTCGACCTGGTGGAAATGGATGTTGCTGTTCAGGCTGTGACATGGCAGGGTCCTGCTGGCCTTGTGCAAGGGTTTGAATTCCCTGCAGGGAGAGAGCACTGAGGGGCACCCACTGGGGACACATGGACAGAGCAGAGGAGCCTGTTCACAGCTGCAGCCCACCCTGGCATCCCACACAGGTGCTCCTGGAAAGCTGGAGCTGAGGAGGTGACCTCTGCTTCAGTAATACCATCCCTGCCAGTGTCCCAGGCCAGGCTGGACAGGGCTTGGAGCAGCCTGGGATAGTGGAAGGTGCCCTGTTCATGGAAGGGGGTGGAACAAGATGAGCTTTAAAGTCCTTCCCAACCCAGACAATTCCCTGATCCTAAAGCCCCTCTGAGGGGTCTGTGCCTGTTGCAGGGATGGGTGGAATGTCCATGCCTGTGATGAGCAGGCAGCAGGGCTGCAGGAGAGGGAGATAAGAGGGTCCTGAGCTGGCCTGTTAAGGGCCTCACAGGGCTTTCCTCTAAGACCACACCTCAGTGCAGAGTGACCAGGGCATGGACAGCCCGACCCCCCTGGGACCCCCACCCAGCCCAGGGCCTCTCTGGGGGCCGGGGAGGGGCTGGACTGGGGGATAAAAGCCCAGCAGGGTCTGGGCTCAGCTCAGGCTCCGTGTCCTCCTGCAGCCCAGCACAGCAGCCCCACCATGGTGCACTGGACAGCCGAGGAGAAGCAGCTCATCACCAGCCTTTGGAGCAAGGTCAGCGTGGAGGAATGTGGAGCCGAGGCCCTGGCCAGGTGGGTGCAGCTCCTGGGAGCCTCCTCAGCTGTCCCTGCACGGGGAAAACACTGCCCAAGAGCCATGGGAGCCTTGGTGTGACTGTGTCTGTGTCTCTCCCCAGGCTGCTGATCGTCTACCCCTGGACACAGAGGTTTTTTGACAACTTTGGGAACCTGTCCAGCCCCACAGCCATCATTGGCAACCCCAAGGTGCGTGCCCATGGCAAGAAGGTGCTCACCTCCTTCGGGGAGGCCATCAAGAACCTGGACAACCTCAAGGGCACCTACTCCAAGCTGTCTGAGCTGCACTGCGACAAGCTGCACGTGGACCCCGAGAACTTCAGGGTGAGTTGTGTTTGCAGCTTTACCCTCTGTCCCTCCTTCCCCAGAGCACCTCAGTGCCTGGGGCATTTTGAACAGGCATCAATAACTTGTATTTTAGTTACCAAACAGGCCATGGCTGACTGGAGTGGGAACTGGGGGGCAGGGGAAGGTTGGAATTCAATAATGCAGGGTAATACTGGGCTCGGGCTGCAAGGACAAAGTTGGTGATGAACATAGGGAGATTCTCTAAAACTCTGGGGGCTTGTGCAGGCAGGGCTGGAGAAAAGGAGCAGGATGTTGGTCTCTGCTTCAGCCTCTGTTTAAGGCTGGCTTTGGGAATGTGGAAGGGGGAGCTCGCAGGGACCCTCAGCTGAAGTAGATGTGGGGTTTCACAGCAGAAAAAGTAAAGGCAGAGAAATGTCTAGAGCTGGAAAATGTGAGAGGAAGCAGAGATGGAGCAGCTGGATGCTGATGCCCACGGCCAGCACAGGGCTCTTGTCCTGCAGCTGGCAGACCTTCCCTGGGCCACAGCCCCAGCACTCACTGGGGACCCTGGTCTTGGGGTGCTGTGCAGGGTGAAGGGCTTCCCAGCACCCTGCTGACCTGATTTCCCTCTTGCCTCCCCCTCTGCAGCTCCTGGGTGACATCCTGATCATCGTCCTGGCCGCACACTTCACCAAGGACTTCACCCCTGCCTGCCAGGCCGTGTGGCAGAAGCTGGTGGGGCTGGTGGCCCACGCCCTGGCCCGCAAGTACCACTAGAGCCTCGGGCTCCTCTGTGTCTGTGACAGGCAATAAAAAACGCATTTTCTGGAATTCTTTGTGTTCTGTGTCTCTGTGGGCCCTGGGCCTCTCCTCCTGGGATGTTTGCAAGGATATAATTTTGTAGAGATTCACTGTTTAGGCAGAAATTTACCCCTCCATGGTTTGCTACTGATAAGTATTAGGTTAATCAAAAGCATTTTCTGCATCGGTGATGAAAACTGGTGCAGAGTCTGATATCTGAAATGTGTAAGACCCCAAGAGCAGGGGATGAGGGCAGCTTTCAGACAGGATGGGTTAGAGCCTTTTTTTACTCATTTTGGCTTAATAGAAGCACATCTTTTTACTGGAATTGAAAGATTCTGTGTAAGCATCTCAGTTTCAGCAATGTTTTCCCAGGAACAGCCTAAAAAGCAACAAGGAGAGACATGTTGGTATCTCAGAATGATGAAACCCTTGTTTTGCATGATTTAGGAATAAATATTTTGCCTTTCTCCTGGTAGAGCAGGGATTTGCATTAACCCCTCAATCCTGCACAGCCGGGCAGGCAAAGGTCCAGTCCTGCTGGCAGCACCAAGGGGTTGGGGAAAAGAATTAGGAAAAAACCCCAAAATCTGAATCCCTGCAGCACAGCTTCTCCTTTCACCCAGCAAGTGGGCATTTCAGCCAGATTGCAGGAGGTGAGACCACCCTCAACTATTCCAGTTCAAAGCCATGGAATTTTCCAGCGCACACAAAGCTGGGTGGTGGGTGCACCCAGCAGCACCCCAGGCCTGTGGGGGTGCCCAGGGCTGGTCCCAAACCAGCACTCAGTGCAGGCTGGGGACCTCAGCAGTGACTTTGCATCTCAGTGTCCCCATCTTGGTCATTCTGTTGCTCCTCTCCTGTGGACACATCCCAGTGGTGATGTGGAGCATGTCCTGCCCTCTGGCCAGCACCTGGATGTTCCTGTTGTCCAGGCTAGGGACAGTGACAAGGCTGTGTCACAGAGCCAGTGTGTCCCACTCTCCCAGTGACAGTTGTCCCTCTCTGGTGTGCCAGAGCAAAGTTACAACCACCAGCCCACCCGACTCAGAAACAGGTCAGGAGAGCAGAGGAGAGCCCTGGGTGCAGGATCTCCCTGGATCCCGGGCAGTCTCCAAGGCCAGGTTGGACACTGGGGCTTGGAGCAGCCTGGGACAGTGGAAGGTGTCCCTGCCATGGCAGGGGTGGCTCTGGGAGGGCTGTGAGGTCCCTCCCAACCCAAACCTTCTGGGATTTTAAAACAGGAACAAAGACACCCTCGGGATGTGCTGGCTAAAGACACAAGGCCCTGCACGTTCTGGAGGAGAGCAGAGGTTGGCCTGGCTCCAGAGCAGAGCCTGGGCACAGATGCCACTGCTGCTGATAAGGGCTCTGTAAAGCTTGGCGGGGACACTGCTGCAATCAGAGACCAGGAAACTCTGCTTGGGGCAGAAAGGCCTCAGTGGAGCTGCCTTTGGGAGGGTTTGTCTCTAAAAGGGAGAGAGACTCTCTTCTTGTCCATGAAACTGGACAACTATGTGGCCAAGACTTGAGCAGCCTGGTCCAGTAGAAGGTTCCTTGCCTATGGCAGGGGGTGTGGAATGAGGTGATCTTGAAGATCCCTTCCAGCCTAAACCATTCCATGATCCTGTGATTCCAGGAGTTGGGAGATCTTCCACCCACACCAAAGGGAAGGGCCTTGAGGGAAGGGTCCTGAGCACAGTGGAATCCATCCCGGGCTGAGAGCAGGCCTGGTGTTCTGTCTGGGGACTGGCTGGGAATGAACCACCAGGTGCTGCTGGGGTTGCACTGGGGGAAAGGAGATCTCCCTTTGACTCTGCAGACTCGAAAAGAGCTACAGAAAGTGCCCCTGCTCAGCACATTGAGAGGAACATTTCCCCTCCCAGCCTGTGTCCCCAGAGATCTCCCTGAGCAGGCAATCCCTGTGCTGGGAGCTCAGCTCTCCAAACCTCCCAGCCAGGCTGTTGCCTCCAAGGCAGAAAGCAGAGGATTTAAAAACAAAATTAACTCTTTCTTATAAAAATGAATGAAGCACCAGGGTGAGCCCAAGGCTGGCACTGTCTGGGCTGTCCTTGCCTTTGGTTTTTCCAGGTCTCACAGGGTCCAGGGCTGCTCAGAGCTGGTGCAGCCCTGACCAGGCTCACCCTGCCATCCTCACAGGCCCCTGGGGGCTGTCTGTGCCTCACTGGGACCTCGTGTCACTGACGGTGTCATGGGCCAGTGGCCACAGCTTCAAACAGCCTCTGAACCAGCCCAGCACAGCACACTTAAAATTTCTCCATGGGTCAATAATCCTCAAATGTAGAAGCCCTTGGAATTCTTTCTTGGGGAGCTTAAACTCATGTTTGTAGCTTATGTCAGCTGGTAAGTGCCCTGGGGCACTGATGCAGCTCAGGGGAGCTGTGGCTGCCCTGGCAGTGCCCAAGGCTAGGCTGGAGAAACCCGGGACAGTGGAAGCTGTCCCTGCCCATGGCAGGGGATGGCACTGGATGAGTTTTAAGGTCTGGGGTACCATGATTCCATGTGCAAAGAGCACCTTGGGGGATTCCCTGGCAGGAGGGGATGGTGTTCCCCGGCAGGGACACGCGGCCTGTGCCATCCCGGAATCCCACGTGGGCTGGAGCCGTGCCAGCAGCTCCACCTGTGCTCAGGGCTGAGGGGATGCTCGTCCACCCCCAGACTGAGGGGGGAAAGGGCCTCTCTCCCCCTTGGACAGCATCCAAACCCTGCTATCTCCCCCTGTGCAGCCCCGCTCCCTCCCCAGCCCCCAGCAGTGCACTGAGATTAGGCTGAGCTGTGTATAAAACTCCCTGGGGCAGCCTGGGGAGCCACGTCCTCCCCTCAGCATCGCTCAGGGTAGCCCGGGAACCCTCTGCCGACACCATGGTGCACTGGACAGCCGAGGAGAAGCAGCTCATCACCGGCCTCTGGGGCAAGGTCAACGTGGCCGAGTGCGGCGCCGAGGCCCTGGCCAGGTAGGTCCAGCTGCTGCTCAGCTGCCCCTGCACAGGGAAAACACTGCAGCCACTGCAACACCAACGTCTCTGTGTCTGTCCGTGCCCCTCACACCAACATCTCTGTGTCTGTTTGTGTCCCTCCACCTCTCCCCAGGCTGCTGATCGTCTACCCCTGGACCCAGAGGTTCTTTGCCTCCTTTGGGAACCTGTCCAGCCCCACGGCCATCATTGGCAACCCCAAGGTGCAGGCCCATGGCAAGAAGGTGCTCACCTCCTTCGGGGATGCCGTCAAGAACCTGGACAACATCAAGAAATGTTTTGCTCCACTGAGCAAACTCCACTGTGAGAAGCTGCACGTGGACCCCGAGAACTTCAGGGTGAGCCATGCTCAGCTCCAGCCTGGGCTGGGCAGAGGGTCTGGGCTCTGGAGGGGCTGCAGGGGTCTCAGAAGGGTCTGACAGTCAGTGAGACCTCGAGAGAAACCCTGGGGCTGCCCGAGAGCCTGTGGAGAGTGGGGGCAGTGGAGGGGAAAGGAGAATCATATTTGGGGAGGAGTTATGGGGCTGGGATCTGTGAGAGGAGGCAGCCAGGCAGGGGAGGTGAGTGGGGAGAAATGCAGAGACAAATGTGTCCTGGTCAGACACATCTTGGAGCAGGCAGAAGGGAAGGAACTGAGATGGGGTTTAGAGGGAAGAGCTGAGCTTGGCTGGGAGGGAGTGGTTAAACCAGAAGGGAAAAAAAGCACAGCCCCTTTGGCACAAGGGTTCTGAGCCCAAGGACAGCCAGGGTGGGTAAGGATGGACATGAAGGGGTAAACTCAGTAGAAGCTGAGGGAGGACAGTGCACAGCAGGAAAAGGAGGGTGCTGGGGGGAGGATCCAGCGCCCCCAGGGATCCCAGTGCATGCCAGACCACAGGCTGTGCCAGGAGCCTGGTGCCCTGCACGGGGCCAGGATAAACCTGAGATAAACCTGAGATAAATCTGAGATAAACCTGAGATAAATCTGTGATAAACCTGCTCCTTGCTCTGCTGTGAATTCCCCAGAGACCCGGGTGGGGCGGTGGGGAGGGATGCAGGGGCAGCCCCAACTGATGGCTTCTTCTCCCTGCACTGCCAGCTCCTGGGTGACATCCTCATCGTCGTCCTGGCTGCCAACTATGGCAAGGACTTCACCCCAGCCTGCCAGGCTGCCTGGCAGAAGGTGGTCCGTGTGGTGGCCCACGCCCTGGCCCACGAGTACCACTGAGCCTCCAGGAGCCTTCCAGGAGCCTTCCAGGAGCCTGGAGACACTTCTGGGGAATCCTCCTCGGGTTCTGCTGCCTCTAATCACCAAATAAACAGCAGCTGCTCCACCACCAGGACATGTCTGGTTCCTTGTGGCAATGGGGAGGGAGGGACAGGGGGACTGGGGGAGGAAATGCTCACAGACATGGGATAACACGAGCCAGGATCTCGTTCATGCAAGTGAAACTGTCTAAGATGGACATCCCGGGGGAATGTTCAGGACAAAACCCAAATAAACACCACAAAGTACAAACAGAAACACTCTGGCACTTTTTGGAGACATCAAGTGACATTGCTTGGTTTAATGTTTCAAGACTTTCACAGAGTGAGTGGAGTGGAACTGTACAAAAATGTGCAGTGGGAGAAGTGACAGGAGATTGGGGCCACAGCTTGGAACTTCCTGCATGCGGGGCTTTGTTGGATTGGGAGTTTAAGTCATTGTCATTCTTAGATTATCAAAGGCAGAATGTGACAGACACAACCATCAAGGCTCAGTTGGATGGGACTTGGAAGAAACCTGGGCTAGTGAAAGGTGCTCCTGCCCGTGGCAGGGATGAGGCTGGGTGAGATTTAAGGTCCCTTCCAGCCCAAACCAGTCTGGGATTCTGTGATTCCATGCAACACCACAGTGTTGATTGCAGAGGGCTGGGGAGCAGTGTCAGCCTGATCAGACCCAGCCTGAGCAGGGTCCTTTGGCCAAGCCCCCTCCTGCAGTGAGCAGGAACAAACACAAACATTTTGCTCCAAGGTGATCCAGACCCCTCAGAGCATTCCTGTGCCCCATGAGCTCCATCCCTGTCCCCTGCACCCACCTCCCACCTCCAGCTGGGCACAGGAGCAGAGGAGCAGCCCCAGGAGATCCAGCTGCCTCTCCCACTGCTCAGGAACACCACTGATCATCCCTGGGTCAGGCACTGCCTCAGGCTGCACATCTGTGCAGATGTTTCTTCTTCCTGGAAAGGGTGCTCAGGCCTTGGCAGGGGCTGCCCAGGGAGCTTTGGAGTGCCCATCCCTGCAGGTGTCACCTGGAGGTGGCACTCAGAGCTCTGGGCTGGGGACAAGGTGGGCACAGCTGGGACTGCCTGGGCTGGGAGGGCTTTTCCAGCCTCAGGGATTTTAGGATTCTGTGGGATCCCAGTAATCCCAGTCTCCCCACCTCTCCTCATACCCTGTGAGCCAACACCCTGCAGGCAGCTGGTTTGCCCTGGGCTAGAGCATCTCCTTCCCAGCCCTGCCTGACCTTTGCCAAGAAGTTCTTTGAGACAGGAGTTCCCTCATGGCTGCAAGGCCTTGCCGTGGTTTTAGCAGTGTCATCCTGAAGTTAATCAAACTCTTAAAGAGCTGATGTGAAAGCAAAAGGGAAAACCCAAAGCCTGACAGGTCCTGCAAGAAGAAGAGGAGAAACTGGTGCATTCAGAGGGAGGATCCAAGTCCACATCTGCCTCAAGGGTTGGCACCATCCAAGGGGCACCAGGGCTGACACCTTCCCTGGGAGCTGCTGCAGAACGTGCTGGGACCTTTCCTGGAGATAATGCCACCCCCCAGCAGGGCTGGAAATCAAAGACGGGGAGGGCGGGGGCCGGCCAAGCCCGGCCGTGCTGGATCGGGATCTGGGCACCCTGCCCTGGTGCCCCACCCTGGTGTCGGGTCCCCTCCCCGGGGGTGCCGGGGCCCCCGGGCCGGCCAATGGAGGGGTGCGGGGGGCCGGGGAGGGGCCCCGAGCAGGGGATAAAAGCGGGGCGGGAGAGCGGCCCCGCAGCGTGCCGTCCTCCGGGAGCAGAGCCCAGACTTGCCCGCAGCCGCCACACCGACCCTCCTGCCGACACCATGGTGCAGTGGACAGCCGAGGAGAAGCAGCTCATCACCGGCCTCTGGGGCAAGGTCAACGTGGCCGAGTGCGGCGCCGAGGCCCTGGCCAGGTAGGTCCAGCTGCTGCTCAGCTGCTCCTGCACGGGGAAAACACTGCCCGAGCCATGGGAGCCTTGGTGTGACTGTGTCCGTGTCTCTCCCCAGGCTGCTGATCGTCTACCCCTGGACCCAGAGGTTCTTTGCCTCCTTCGGGAACCTGTCCAGCCCCACTGCCGTCCTGGGCAACCCCAAGGTGCAGGCCCATGGCAAGAAGGTGCTCACCTCCTTCGGGGATGCCGTCAAGAACCTGGACAACATCAAGAACACCTTTTCCCAGCTGTCCGAGCTGCACTGCGACAAGCTGCACGTGGACCCCGAGAACTTCAGGGTGAGCTGTGCCCCTGACCTGCCCACCCCTAACCCTGAGCCCACCAGGAGAGGGATTTACCCGGCCAGGGCAGGGCGGGAGGGAGAGGGGCTGGGGGCTGGCAGGAGGGGGAGATGCAGAGGGACAGAGAGGGAAGGAGGCAGTGCAGCCTGGAGGGAAGGCACCGCTCAGGCTGCAGGGGACAGGGGCTGCAGGTGAGGGTGGACGGGGATGGGAAGGGGAGGACGTGGCTTCAGTGGGGGAGGACTAAGGGAAAGCAGTTGTTGGGCAGGAAAAGGTTTGAGACAAGGGGGAGGAGAAGGAGCAACAGCAAAGTTTGGTACGGAGGAGAACAGGGAGATGAGTGAGGAGCAGGAGATGGCGGCTGGATGCCAACAGCAGAAGAGGATCTACAGAGAGAAAACTTTGGCTGGGAGTATCTCAGTGGGGAATTAACCCCAACATTTGTCCCTGGGCTGGCAGAAATCCTCCTGTGCCAGCATGAGCTCCTTGTTTGTGCCAGGGTGCTCTGCAGCCAAGAACTGGCTCCTGCTGTGCTGGGAGCTCGACTGGGTCTTCTGCTTGAGAGAAACTCCAAAACCAAGCCAGAAGGGACAAAAATTTAGTTTTGGAGAATTCAGAAAAATTCTCCAAAAAACTCTGGAGAATTTTTGGTTACTCTTCCCATACGGCAGCAAAACCTGAATCTTTAGGGTAAGAGCAGAGACCAAGTTTAAGGTGATCTTAAAAAGGACCTGGGGTAGGTTTTTAAGACTGCAGATTTCCTGGGGGCTTCCCTGGGTGTGGTGTGAGTGCTTGTGCGGGCATTGCTAACCCGGGGCTGCTCTCGTCCCCGCAGCTCCTGGGTGACATCCTGATCATCGTGCTGGCCGCCCACTTCGGCAAGGATTTCACTCCCGACTGCCAGGCTGCCTGGCAGAAGCTGGTGCGTGTGGTTGCCCACGCTCTGGCCCGCAAGTACCACTAGAGAGCCGCGGGAGCGCCCGGCAGCGCCGCTGCCGCGCAGCCGACAGCTTCCAACAGCCAAATAAAGCCATCCTGTGAAGCCTCCGCAGCGTCCGTGTGTCCCTGAGGGCGTGGGGGGCTCGGGGGGGACAGCCGGCTGGGCTGGCAGGGCCACAGAGAATCCCCCCCTGCCTTTGCTCTGGGTGGTTTTGGTGGTTTGTGTGGGATTTGCCTCTGGAAATTGTCTTTTCGGGATGCGGGGTTGTTAAAGTCCTGCCGCCCCCGGGTCACACACCGGGGACTTTGCACGGAGGAGCCACTCAGAATTTTACTGTAAAACCTGCATGTCTCTCCTAGACAGGGGAAATTGAGAGGGTTCGTGTTTTCCTGGGGGGGAGGATAAACAAATTGAAGACTTTAATCTACCCTGGCTCATCCCTGGCATACAACCTACCCCAAATCAGCTGAGTCACAGGGACCCAGCAGCCAGCTGGGTGGGGGCAGGTTTTAGATAAACATTTTGCTATCAAGGCCTGTCCAGACTTTGTTTATTCACATCCCTCCCACCCTGAGCCGCCCACTCTGCAATTTGGAGGGGCCTGATTCTGCCAAGAGCAGCCAGTTAATTTCCTGGATGGGAGTTCTGGGTGGGTTTAGGTGTCTGCAGAGCAGGACTCCTCGGGTAGGGTTTGTTCTTGGCATGGGAAGCACATCTGAGCTGAGCATGACGCGGCGAAAGTGATGCTTGGCTGGAGGGATGTGTCACTTCTCAGGGAAAATATTGGGCAAAACCATTCATCTCAGGATTTCTGGCACCCAGTTCACCCTGTGTTCTGTCTCTGCCTCACCCACACCTCTGGGCACTCCACTCTCTGCCCCTGACCCACAGGAAGGGGTTAGAATCCCCCTGTGACCCATAAATGCCCTTTCTCAGTCATGACACCCAAAAGAGGAGGCATTTTGTTCCTGCTGTCAAGGTACACACTGAGAAGGGGAGAAGATGATTCACAGCAAGTCCCAAAAGGTTTTTCTGCCTGCAGGGAGACTGGGCAGGCACAGAGTCACCAAATCCCCAAATATTTCATGACTTTCATTGGTTTCATGACAAATATGAATAGTTTCATATGAACACGACTGTTCATGGACTGTAGGCAGAAATGTGTGAACTGTTTGAATAAGCAGGTGAGGTATCTGGGGGTAGGAAGGACAACAGAGCTGCAGAGGGACTGGGGACAAGGGCTGCAGGGACAGGACACAGGGAATGGCTTCCCAGTGCCAGAGGGCAGGGCTGGATGGGCTCTGGGGCAGGAATTGTTCCCTGGCAGGGTGGGCAGGCCCTGGCACAGGGTGCCCAGAGCAGCTGTGGCTGCCCCTGGATCCCTGGCAGTGCCCAAGGCCAGGTTGGACACTGGGGACAGTGGGAGGTGTCCCTGCCATGGCAGGGGTGGCACTGGGTGGGCTCTGAGGTCCCTCTGAGCCCAGACCAGTCTGGGGTTTTCGTGGTGGGCTCCAGGAGGAGAGGTGCTGTCTCCCAGTGGCTGAGGAGTCCAAGCACAGATCACAGCTGTGATTTCTAGAATTTAACACTATTTCCCAATGCCTTTCCCTACCCATTTGGCCAAAGAGCAATCCTCCTCTCCGGGATTCTGCTCAGTCATTACTCTCTGCTGTTCTTGTGGACATTCCCTCCCCTTTCCTTCCCAGGCAGCACCATGTGCAGCTCATTCATCAAAGTTTTGTGATGCTGTGGCAGAACAATCCATCATCCTGCTGGGGTGAACTTCCCACCATTCCTGTGCTGCATGATGCAATTCAGAGGTACTCAGGTGTTTTCCATCTTTTCTAAATCAGACCTGAACCAAATCTGTGCTGCTTGCAACTCCCAGCATCTTTTAAAGAATTCTTATTCAAGTGTTAGTCAGGAGCAGGTGAACCAGGGGACTATCAGGAGTAATTATTTTTATCTGGCCTTATCCCCACACTTATCAAAATTTCTGGAGCAGAGAAAGTCCCCAGTTCACTTCTTAGCACAACAAGCCAAAAATACTCTTTAAGCAGCTCTGTGCTGCCCCTGCTGGGGTTATTTTCCATGTATTTATAGGCACGATTTTACACCTCCCGAGGGAATTCTGTAAGAGTGGCAGCATCATGGAGCATTTCAGGAGCCCGAGCTGGTGGGGCTGGAATGCAATCCCAGCATCAGCTGCCCCTGGGATGTGTCTGCTGTGTTTGACACGGCTGGAGGGAGGGGCACTGACAATGTGCTTGCTCTGATGTTTAAAAGATGCTTTTGAGAGGTAAATAAAGATGTTGTTTTCTCCAGGAACTGAGTGGAAATTCCCAACTTGCCCAAAGAATCTGTGCTTGTGCAGGGACTGTTTCAGGCAGTTTTTGATGCTGTGTCATCTCTCAGAGATATTTGGACAGAAAATCTCTTTGCCTGTGGCCCAAAGGGATCCTTGCAGGTTTCCTTGGATGGCCAAAGCAACAGGTGGGACTGCAGGGGTGGGACCAGCCCTCCTTGCTCTCTTCCATGAGCCCCTTGTGCAAGGGCTGGCTGGGGGCAGGATCACAACTTTCCTGTCTCACTGCCACAATCTGATGTCATGGCAACTGCAGCAGTGCTGCAAACCCCTCAGAAATAGCATGTGGATGTTAAAAGATCTTTGATCCCTTGGTGGCTTTGGAAAAAGGAAGGTTGGAAACCCCAGAGGGACCTGTCAGAGCTGATTTGCCTCATCTTTCCTTTGTTCCACCCCCTTGCCTCCTCCCCGCTCTGTCAGTGCCCTTCCAGCCCAAGTTCTCTGCAGCACAGACCCAGACACGTGCAGGAATCACATTTCTGAGCTGCTGCTGCGTTTCTCTTTCCTACCCCAAGTCTTGTGCAGGAGTTCTCACTGCCTGGCACACGGTGACCTCAGGGACAGACCCTCCTGCTGTTGGACTTTGTTGGCAGTGTTTTTATGGCTGCTCCCTCACCCTTTCCTCACCCAGGTGAGCTGAGGGCTGCTGTGCAGACAGGTCACCCCTTCCTCCTTCTCCTCAGCCCTTTCCCAGCCCTCTCTCCACAGAGTTTTGCCGTGGGAAAACTTGACTCTTGTCAAGCATCTGGAGAAGGGAGCGTGAGGTTTTTGCACTGGACTGACCAGAATCCCAGAGGCTGGAAAAGCTTATCCCAATTTTTACCCGTTTTTACCAACACCACAACAGTGGGTGATGCACAGAGTGAATAAATCCATCTGTTTGTTTTTGTGGGATGTTGCAGAGGATGAGGATCCCATGCACGTCGGAGTGTGCACACTCAGATTCAAACACTTAAATTATTTTCATGTTGAAGGTCATTACAGCATGCTGGAAAGCTGTCTGCTAATTTAACTTACCAAGCTAATTATTGAACTGCTGTAGTGAGGAGTGCAGGTGCAGATGTTTGAGAGGTGAGGCCCTTGAAAATACACCAATTCCATTTCTCATGGCGTGCTGAGGATTTTAGCCCTCTGTTAAACAATGCCAAGTTCCCTGTTTACATGGACAGATTGAGCATGAATTCCTTGAATGCTGGGGGCTGGAAAAGTTTAACTTCTCCCACACCGGCCCCTAAAAAGAGCAGCAGGCAAGTCAGGAACTCATTAGTGTCAGCTTGAGGGGCATTTTATAACTTGCTTCTAATTTTTTCCTCACAACCCCAAAGGCACCGTTCTGCATTGAAAGCTGGAGCCCTTTAAGTATCTCCTTTCTGTGATAATTTGTATTCCTCAGAGCACAGCAGGTCCCAGGGGGGGGCTGTGGGCTGGGCTGGCAGCCCTGGGCTGGCAGTTCTGCAGGAGAGGCGAGTGCTGGGTTTGTGCACGTGTTGCCTAATTCTCCTCACAGCTGTAGCTGCAATAACAACATTCCTGATAAGAATTAGAGTTGCTGTGTATTTTCCTAATAAATCTCGACTGAAATGCCTGGCACTGGGAGCAGCTGGGGTTATAGCAATGGCAGCAGCAGCTGGAATAGTGAATGAACTCAGAAATGAAGGGGAACAGAAGTTCTGGGTTTGCCAGTGGCTCAGTCCTGTAAGTGACCTGTGCCCTGGGGGCCAGTGTGAGTGACAGATAAATTCTGGTCATTGCTGCTGTTTCTGTAGCTCCTGGGAGCACAGTTCCACCGTGCCAGGTGCTGCACAGACTCAAAGCAGGGGGACAACTGCAGCCTTTCCCCTTTTCCTTCCCCTGAAGGCTGATGAGAGATAACAAAGGGTGCAGGTGGGGGACAGGAGGACCAGTAGAATCATGGAATGGTTTGGGCTGGGAGGGACCTTAAACTCCTCTTGTTCCAGCCCCCTGCCATGGGCAGGGACATGTTCTGGACTCTGTGGGAGAGTGGCTCCAGCTGGAGGGGCCCCCACATCGTGGATGGCCCAAATCCCAAATGCTTCTAATGAAATTCCTTTGTGGGGGAATGGGAGAAACTGGGGGTGCCATAGGGGTCCTTCTGCTCTGCCAGGGGGGGCATGGAGGGCACAGGGAACTCCCAGAGCTTGCACAGGACACCAGGGCAGGCTCTGGACTGATAACAGCTGTCCTCTGTGTTTTTACAGGGGTGTTAAAACCTCAGTTCCACACAGAGAATGTGCTTCCTTCTGCTGCAACAAGCTCTGTGCAGCCCCAACACCCCAGAGCCCCCCCAGTGACACCAGACTGTGACAGGGCATCACTGGGGTCACACATCCCAGAGAAGGGAGCTTGAAGAGCACTCCTGCCCTCTCCCCACTCTCACTGGGGGCTGGTGGGTGTGTGTGACACATCTACTGATGTGGGAAACTTCATGAAGGTTTGTCAGACCTGGTGCTCAACACCAAGGGCCTCGGAAGGGTCTCAGCCTGCTGCTCATTTTCCTGGTGCAGCCTCTTTGTCCTGCCAGAGATCAAGCAGCAGATCCCACAGCAAATCCTGCTCGTCCTGAAAAAGAATTCACCAAAGTTGTAAAAGCAGTCAGGACATGCAGCAAAGCTTTGTGTCCCTGAGACAGTGGGGATGTGGAGTTCTGGCCTCGCTGCAACAGCAAGAGGGAATTTTACCTTTGTGAACAGCTCCTGGCCAGGAGAAACTGACTGAAAATCAGCCACTTTCAACTTTCAGCTCCTGGAAATGACAATGCTGGTGGAGCTGGAGGAGCCTGGCTCTGGATGATGGATGGTGATGGATTCCTTGTGACATCCTGGCTGAAGGGGCAGAAGGAGAACACGATCTCCCACAAATCCCACGTCTGGATGGGACTGGGAAGGGATTTCACTGCTCCCTGCTCTGGCTTTCCCAGCAGAGCAAGAGCAGGAGCCCCGTGCACACACCAGGACCTGGGCTCAGACATGGCCAGGTGATCCCTCACCTGGAGATCTGGGTGTGGACTCAGTGCTTTATGGAGGAGATTCCTGAATCCCTTCTGTGTGGGTGCTGCACAGCACATCTTCTCTGCTGGCAGGGAGCCTCATCCTCACTGTAGATCTATTTTTGTCATTATTATTATTGTTATTATTATTATTATCTGAAATCATTTGCACCTCTATTTTCCTTCTTTCTGTGAAAAAAACCTCAGTCTTGATGATCTTTTCCTTCTCTAAAAATACCCTTGGCAGCAGAGGCCTGGGGAAGTGCCTCTGTGCCAGGCAGTTTGTGCCTCTCAGAGCCGAGCACAGCTGAGAGCCTGGGCAGTGCAGCCACACTCTGCCAAGCACCAGCAGCTCGTGGGTGCCAAAAAGCAGCACTGAGGACATCTGCCAGCCCAAGGGTGGCAGATTTTGGACTCGGATGTGCCTGTATGTACAAACTCGGGTGCTGTTATCCAGCACGAGTGAAGTCGACAATAACCACATCACCCTCTCCTGG
>JANPWX010019131.1:3758-19931 GCA_024734555.1 Trochalopteron elliotii
GGGACAGATGGCTCAGGCTGCCGAGCTGTGGGTGTGCTGTGGGCACAGCCCTGCCTCAGGGCAGAGGTGCCCATCCCATCACATAAATCCTGTAAATCCCATAAATCCCATCCATCCCATCCCATAAATCACATCAACTCTTTCCCATCCCATCCCATAAATCCCATAAATCCCATCCCACCACTGCCATCCCATCCCACCCATCCATCCCCATCCCATAAATCCCATCAATTCCATCCCATCCCATCCCATCCCATCCATCCCATCCCATCCCATCCCATCCCATCCATCCCATCCCATCCCATCCCATCCCCATCCATCCCATCCATCCCATCCCATCCCATCCCATCCCATCCCATCCCATCCCATCCCATCCATCCCATCCATCCCATCCCATCCCATCAATCCCATCCCATCCATCCCACCCCATCCAGCCCTCAGTGTCACCAGGCTCTGCCTCCATCCCTCCCACCTCCTCTGGGGATTTTGGCAGTCTCAGGGGCCTGGGTCAGGCAGGATGGTGGGGTCAGGCTGCTGCTGTCCCACCAAGGGCACTGCTGTGGCAGAGCCCCAGGGTGTGTGGCACTGCTGGGACAGTGACAGGGCACAGCCACCACCCTGTCACACCCACGGGCTGTATTTACAGCACTGTCCCCCTGCCCCAGAGCTGTGCCAGCCTCAACTCCTCCCACAGGGGACAGGGTGAGCCCTGAACCTTGACTAAAGGAGATGGACTGTGAGGATTTGCCTTAATCCACATCACTAAAGGCATTTATTTCCTTGCAGTGCAGCTGTGCCTGCCAGGGCTCCTAAGGCAGCCCACATCATATCCCACAGCCACGGGGACCTGGGCAGTGCCAGGCAGCCCAGCTGGTACTGGGAGAACACCTGGAATTGTGCCTGGGACACAGGGAGGCGTTGGCAAAATCCAGAGTGTTTTTACAAACCACTCGTGTTTTCACAAGACAGCTTTCTCTGAAAAGGGTGTCCCATGAGCTAATTTCCAGCCCACTCCTCCTCCTCCACTGCACAATGTCCCCAGACTGCACAGCTGCCATCAGAACCCCCTGGAGGCAGGGACACAACAGGAGATAAAGGTGCAGTGGCAGCTCTGGCTCAGAGGCACTGCCCTGCACTGCTGGATTCTCTCCTGGTGAGCAGAACAGCAGTGTTGTCACACTGGTGCCATCAATAGCAATCAAAACTCTGTAAGGTCGTCTGAGGTCAGTTTGGAGGCTGATCCATGATAATTCTGCCTCAGCTGTCATGCCTTGGGCATGGTTTCCTGCAGACCTGGAATGAATTCTCTGCGTTCACCTTGGCTGATTGAACTTTCACTTTCTGTTGCTGTTAAAAGTCCCCTGTTCAATGGATGTGACACCTTTGGAAGAGGGGTGGAAGTCTGAAAAATGACAAAGCACTTTTGGTATTCACCTGTGGCTGTTCCTAAATCTGGTTCACCTGATTCATGTAGAACTGTCATTAAATAGCAAAGATGAAAAGTCCACTGCCCAGGCCTCAGTCTCCTCTGCTGTGAAAGGGGGTGAGATCAGAGTTATCGACTCTTCAGCCCACTAAAGAAAGCCCAGGCATTGCAGAATTGTGTGGCTGCTTCTACCCAGGAGTTCTTTAGAAGTGTGAGTGATTTAGGAACAATTCTGGAGTGAAGTTTCTCGGGAGGGGCTGTGGTTTGAAACTGAAGGGACTGAATAACTTGTCAGGGATGCTGAACGGTGCAGCCCCAGTTTGCCCCCCAGGTGTGCCAGTGCAGCCAGAGCTGCAGCTGCTGGCCTGGGCAGCTTCCCCCTGCATTCACATCAGAGTGTTCAAACCTCCCTGGCTCTCAGCAAGATAAAAAGAGATTGCATTTTTCCAACAGTGAAGTCATCTGTGACTCATTTTGATAATTTCTGTTTAAAAATAGATTCAGTTTTTTCGTAATAAACTATTTTAAATATGATTGTATTCCCAAATAGTCCTTTACAAGGTGCATTTTCAAAGCCATTTCTGCTTGTTAATAACGCAACTCTTCCATTTCTGCATTCCTAATTCATGATTATTTGAAGTAATTTTCTAATTTGTGACTCATGGCATTATGAAAAGGTGTTCTGGTAATTGTATCTCGCTTAGCAAACTTTGGGGTTTAGATGGTGGGAACACATTCAGTTTGCTCAGCCCCAAATGCGAGCACTCCTGTCACCAGGGTGGGCTGACAGCAGTCAGGGGGGTGGGCTGGGGCACGGGGGATGTTTGCTGCTCGGAGTGACACAGCCCTGACACAGTCTGGAAGCTCTCTAGACATTCTCATTCACAAAACCAGCAGCAGCAATTACACAGCAGCATATTTAGTCTGTGCAATGAACACTTCGTTTCAATTTTATCCACTTGTGTTACTCTGTACCGTAACTACCTGTATGGCACTTCTGGGCTGGATTTTTGCTTTGTAGGCAAATTCTTCCTTTATGTGGCTTTTCTTGGCCATTTTGCCTGCCTGGAATATTTCCACTGCTCTGTGGTCCCAGGTAATTCCTCTTTCCTGACCTCTCACTACTCCTGGACTTTTTACAAGAGCATGTAGTGACAGGACAAGGGGGGATGGTTTCAAACTGAAAGAGAGTCAGTTAAGATTAGATATTGGGAAGAAATTATTCCCAGTGAGGGTGGGCAGGCCCTGGCACAGGTGCCCAGAGCAGCTGTGGCTGCCCCTGGATCCCTGGCAGTGCCCAAGGCCAGGCTGGACATTGGGCTTGGAGCAGCCTGGGACAGTGGGAGGTGTCCCTGCCAGGACAGGGGTGGCCCTGGGTGGGATTTGAGGTCCCTTCTAACCCAGGCCATTCTATGGTTCTGTGAGACACTGGAGGCTGATCCCATCTTGTTCCTCCGTAAACTTTAATTGGAGGAAAACAAAATCCCTGTTCTGCAGCCAGGGTGAGGCACACAGTGCAGTTACACTTTGCTCCAACTCCCAGTTTGTAACTGGGACAAATCCACGTTCCAGGGCATTCCAGGAACATTCCTGGTGCAGCTGGGCTGGAGCTCTGCAGGCAGCAGGGTGCATGGACCCTCCCCTTGGTGTGAAGGATCTGTAATAGATGTGATTATAAATTGGTGCAATTAAAACATAGAAGGAAGTTATAGCAGATGATAGAATGTATATTTTCTATAACCCTGTGAGTATAAAAAGTAACCTTGATTCCCGGACTGGGACGGGCGTTCACCAAATACCGGGACATGCTTTGTATACAAACTGACATCTCGATTTACACCAGAAAGGAGGGCGGCTTGCCAGGATGGAGCTCCTTGAGCTAATCAGATCTTGGGCACCCGGACCATCAACCCACCATCAACCCACCATCAACACATCGACACCCATTCCGAGGGTGGACCCTGCATTTGACGACATCATCATCCCAAAGGAGGATTCCTGGAAGGTCCTTTCAGACTCGGCCCAGCACCGGGAAATCTGTTCAGGGTTCATCATCAAGTGAAAGACTGGGTTTGAATTTGAAAAACACAATACCTCTGCTGCCGGGAGGCACAAAATACAGTATAAGAACTCAGACTCAAACCCCAGCAAATGGTGGAACAGTGCGAGATAGCAACCCTGCTGTCAGTCGGCTGTTTCACCCAACATTCGAATGTTGTTCCCTGTGGCTGTCCCAGATAGATTTAAAATGGAAAAATAAAATTTATTCTTTATATCTGATTGGCTAGTTGATCATTTATAACAGATCCACCTGCACCGGATCCTCAGGTGTCTCTCCCAGCAGAATGAGCCCAGAAGGATCCAGCTGTTGTCCCCATCGTGGTGCTTGGAAAACTCCTTCACATTCCCAGTGTCCCAGAGCCCCCCAGTGTCTGCTGCTCCTGGCCTGCAGCCTCTCCCATGCTGGGTTTTGTTTTCCTTTTCAAGTGTTACCTTGTCAATATTGCAGGAGTTGACATTTCCAGGCAAGTGCTGTCAAATGGAGCTGCTAATCACACTGCAAGGTTTGTTTTGGAACATTCCTTTCAGCTTTAATTACTGGTAATTTAGAACCAAAGAGCTGTGCCATTAGCAATGTATTTGTCATTTCTGCAAGTGAGGTTTTTAGAGAAACATTCAAAAAGGGCAAATACATTATTTCATAGTGGAATGAGGGAGGCAGACAGACACAGGCAGAATTTTAAGCAGCCAACCTGTCAAAGGTGAGGCAGGTTGGACTGTTCAGTTTAGCTGGGAATGGAGATTTACAGTGACTCCAGCAGTACAGTGTGAAAAATATATCCTGCCTGAGATTGTCTGTGGGGCTTTTGGTGCTGTGCTTCCAAAATACATCTTGATAAACCATGTGTCCATCTAAGATAAATGTCAGGACAAAGTATGATATTACCTTTCTCTTCGAGGCTTGGTACACTTATTTTTCTTAAAGATTTACCAGATTTCAGCTGTTGTGCTTTTGTTTGAACCAAAAATAATGGAGAGTATTTTTTATTTCTGCAAAATCTAGTTAGAAAGGGAAGACTGCTCCTTTTTTTTCACTGCTATGAAACATAATTTATAAATGTTTATAAGTAATCAGCAGAAATCTGATTTCTGAAATGGATTGTGCATCTCTGGCATAGAGTTCCCATCTCAGCAGGCAGAGAGAAGGACCTGAGAGGTGACTGCCACCCTCTCTACCTGTGCTGCACGTATTTCTGCCCAGCAGACAATGTGGTTTCCTGGGGCAAGAACAGTTCTGGCTGATGCTGGGACTGAGAAGCAACAGAGACCCAACGATTTCAGCAGCAGCAGAAAGTCACCATGAACTACAAAGAAAACATGGAAAACTTCAGTTCAAAACTTCAGTTCCTTTTCTTTCATATGAAGAAAAATAATACAGCATAAAAATTATTTATCAGAAGATTCCATTCATTTCTGAGTGGGTGGTAGCACTGGGTTACCTGACAAAGTTCATTTTGTCTGACTAAGCTTGAACAGGGCAAACAATTTGCGTAGAGAAACAGTCAAAAATTTTAAAAACCAAATTAAAAGAAAAAAACCACAAAAATTTGCAAAGCTATTATTATTAAGCACAAGAAGAATATAAGGGCAAGAAAAGGAAAAATAAGAAAAGCATGCAGGCAGTCACTACAAGCATGACAGTCTGTTTTGGACTAGTTAAGAATCACTAGACTTGGCCAAGTAAATAATTTAAGGTGGTTTATAGTGTCTGCCTGTGTACTACTGGTGACTACCACAGAAATCAGAAACCCAGCAAACCCCAGCTCTGCCTTTGGCTCAGCTGCTCTGGTCCCTGAGCACCCACCTGTGAGGGGTTTATCTTCTTTTCTTCTTTGTGTTAGAGCTGGGATTAATACACAGGAGTCCCAGTTTCGTGTTCAGACTCAGTGTTTATTAATTCTTATCTATTTACAGCCTCACAAGTCATGAGCTCTAACTAGCAAGTTAGAAAATGGAGGTAAAATGGAGATGGTTCTAACTCTTTCCAAGGTTATTTAAGCACTAATCACCCAATAACAAGGTTAAACCTATATTATTTATATTTCTGACCCAATAATGACCACCTAAGGCCTGCAATGGGGACCTTTTCACCCAATTACAGAAAACCACACAAACCCATGAAGAGGAAGGAAGAAGAAGGTGAAGAAGAAGGACTTAGACAGTGCCCAAAGCCCTCCACATTGCCCCTTATGTATTACTATATACTAAAATCCCAAATCCAAGTTTTTCACCCTGTGAGGTCACACAATACTGTCCAAACTACACGCTCACAACCCCAGTGCCATCACTCAGTTTTGGAAGCCTGTTCCATGGCCTCAGGTCAAATGCAGTGCCTGCCTGAGGGTCAGTGACCTTCAGCACAGAAAGACTGAAATGTTCAGCCTCCAGAGCTCCAACCCTCACCCACCTTTCCCAGCACTGGGTCTCCTGAGGTGCCTTCAGCCTGCCCAGGAGCAGGGTTTGCTCAGTGTACCTGCAAATGTAGCCCAGGAGATTCACTGCACTGACAGCCTGCAGCCTGGGCCACTGTCCCCTTGCATCTCCACCTTGAGGGGTCATACAAAAGAGACTAAAGTCCTTCCTTGGGGCATATGGAGCCTTCAGGTGTGTTGGAGATGTATTTGTGTGCCCTCACTGGAATTGGTTTGAAGGAAAGTGTGAGCCCAGGGACACTTTTCCTGTGTCCTTTTCAGTGAGGAGTGTCACCCAGCTCTGCAGCACAGGGGATGTTGGGGGCCAGGAGAATTAAGGAAAGAGAAACGTCTCAGGGGTGTGATAAAATATCAACCTGTGGATCTCAGAGCCCTGAGGGGAGGAGAGGAGGCTGCGTTTGTGTCACAGACATTCACCCCGTGGAATGTGGTTAGACAAACACAGGGTGGAGTTTTCAGCAGAGGCTGTTCTTTGGAGTCAGCAGAGGAGAAACAGGAGCAGGGGCTGGGCTGGTTTTGGGATGGGAAGTGGCTGTTTGCATGGCAGGCACTCTGTCCAACAGCAGAGAGGAATGTGTACGGATAGCTGACATTTTACAGGGGATACAGGGGAAATTAGGACATGAGGGAACAAAAGAGCACAGTTAATTAGCAGAAGAGTCTGGGGGAAATGGAAATGCACTACTGCCTGATACATATCAGCCTTCTGTGTGCTCGTGTGTCAGGGGACATAATCATCACATTTGTGTATAACTGATGCTCAGACCTACTTAAAAAAATAATTTAGTTCACTGTAAATACCCCATAAATAATTTTTAGAAGCTGCTTGATATTGTTCATCCACACACCAGAAGCCTGAGTGTTGTCTGTGTTTACATGAGGTGTTTGAGCTCATGTTCTTAGAGCAAATTGTGTTTGTCTGTTCTCACACTTTCTCTTTTTTTCTTCCCCCAGTATTGCAGTTATAAATTCACATTAGGAGGGTAGAATTAAGAAGTTGTCAGCAGAGAGGGAAAGATGCATTATTTATGGTCTGATGGATTCCAGAAGCCATTAATAATAGAAATACTGGGCATATTCCCACAGAATGCCTCTTCTCTTACTTAAGCTTTCCTGTAATGAAGGCTAATTACTCTGGGCACCATTAGTATCAGACTGGAATTAGGGGTGTTAAAATGTGATATCATTCAAGGAAATGCAGTAAACTTGGGGTATAAATGAGCTACTTGAAGTGCTAAACCATGTGGTGAAATATTAAAATACAAAAATATCAGCTCAAAATACCGTGAGACTGGAAATGAAGTCAAAATACTGATGTACAGATGACTGTTCTTTTAATAAATCCCAGTTCCAGGTGTGGTATCATTAAAGGCAACCACTTGTATTCCCAGAATGTCACATGATTATTGCCTTTGTGTTTTAAGACCTTGGCTTTAATTCTTGTTGTTTTTTAATTAAGCAGTAGTGTTGCTTAATTAGCACTATTTACCTTCAAATTTTACCCCATTTTAGCATGACCTGACAGCAAGCAAAGCTTTTTTCTAAGGAGACAGGAATTTTATCTGCCTTACCCATACTTAATGTTTGTGTCATTTTTCCATGTTAGTGAACATTTATTTCAGCACACACAGTATGTAAAAACCTGCTCACTCAGCATTTTAATTTATCAGGCTCTGGAGTGGAGCTGCAGCCCAAGATACCATCTGTGTGACCCTCTTGGCTGGGCTCTGTTACCTGCACAGAACGACATTGCATGTGACCTGTAGAGAGACTGAGGCACAGGATTAGAGAATTCAGCTCCTCAGCAGTTTGCCAGTTGAACTGTTCTCTCAGAAGGGCTCAGTGGAGGCTGTTTCAGAGCACAGACCCTGTGAGCTCCACACAGACACCACACCCCCCTCAGCAAGGCTCAGGAGAGATGGGGACTGCAGCAGGACAGGCTGAAGTGGGCTGGGAGAGGAGCCTGGCTGCAGGAAGGGTTCCTGACACCAGCCACAGCCACAGCAGAATTAGTGTAAATTAGTGTAAATTAGTGTAAATTAGTGTAAATCCATCATCTGGAAACCTTTGCAGAGTTTCCCAGGAAGGAGACCAGTGATTTATTAAATAGACCTCTAAAAGCATACTTCTGTGCTTTTAAAGATATTTTGTGGTTTTAGAAGTCCAGACCTAGTATGATTTTAAATCTGGTATTAATGATAGAGCCAGAACTCCAAAGTTCCCTATTTCACAGGGAAATTCCCTATTTCCAGTCCATGTGTCAGGACCTAAAGGGGCTCCAGGAGAGCTGCAGAGGGACTGGGGACAAGGGATGGAGGGACAGGACACGGGGAATGGCTTCCCACTGCCAGAGGGCAGGGCTGGATGGGAGATTGGGCAGGAATTGTTCCCTGGGAGGGTGGGGATGGAATTCCCAGAGCAGCTGTGGCTGCCCCTGGATCCCTGGCAGTGCCCAAGGCCAGGTTGGACACTGGGGTTGGAGCAGCCTGGGGCAGTGGGAGGTGTCCCTGCCATGGCAGGGGTGGCACTGGGTGGGATTTCAGGTCCTTTCCCACCCAAACCTTTCCATGGTCCTGTGAATCAGAACAGGCCACTGCTAAATATGGAAATAATTCAGAAGTTCCTCTCCTGAGGAGGGAGCTGTAGAGGGTGAGTTTCATCAAGTGTTTCAGGGGTTTTGGTAAATAGTGGCATTTTGGTGAGTTTGGTTTGGAAAGGAGCAGAGTAGAGCTGACAAGTGTGTGTTGCTTGTGTGGTAAAGTGAATTATTGCTGTTGTTTTCCCAAGCCCCTTCACCATTTGTTACAGTCCTCCCCTCCAAACAAACAGCAAACCTAAATCACTCTAGCTAGTGATTTTGGTTTTTTAACTCCCCTTCAGTGAGACACAGGCTGGAAAGTTTTCAGGATTTGATTACTGTTCTTCAAAACAGCAAATCAAGTGTTGTTCCTGCTGATTTTTGTGTGCACAAGTACATGGAGTTGTGTTCTGTTCTGTTTCACTCAAATAGGTTGGAAGAACAAACCAAGAATAAATGATGGTCTAGAAGAGCATTGTAACTTAGCTCTGTGATCATGTTTAATGGTAGTTTAGATAGTGTGTGTTTAAAGAAAAATGTCCCCATGGTCTTAGTATTTAGAATCTGTGGGCATGGACATGAGGTTTGGGAACCTTCTGTAACAGGGGAGAGTTTTGTGCTCCCTCCCACGTGGCCCATCTGTGTGTGCTGGGTGGGAGCTGCCTGAGGAGTAGCAGCTACACTCTGAGTGCAGGGAATAAAGGAGTGTGCCTGGGAGAGATGCTTCTGCTCCCAGGTGTGAGCAGAGGAGGGAGGTGGAATCCCAGGGAGCACCCAGGGAACCCCCTGAGTCTGCAGCTGGGATAGAGCCAAACCTTTGTTGGGATAGAGCCAAACCTGGCCATCCCTGGCCATTCCAGTGGCTGTGGCAGCCCTGTCTGGGCACAAACCTGCCTGAAAGGGGGCTGAGTTCTGGGCTGGTCACCTGCTGATGAGCTGGGCACTTCCATGGGCACCCAGAGAATTCCTGACACAGCCCCCAGTGAGTCAGGCAGGCTTTGGAGCACAGTGTAAATGTATCCTGGAATTAATCAGCAGCAGGTAAATATGAAAGATCACTGACTGAGTTCATTTCTGCACCTATAAAGGTGTAATCTGAGATAACACTAAATTTGTTTTACCTGAGATGCCAGCTGGGATGGAATGCAAGGTGTGCAAAAGCTTTCATTTCTTGGTTGCCATCATTACATGGCATTATGTCACAGATCTAGAATCACAGGATGACAGAAGGGTTTGGGTTGGAAGAGGCCTTAAAGCCAAGGGCAGGGAAACCTTCCACTAGCCCAGGTCGCTCCAAGCCCCATCTAATCTGGCCTTGAAATTTAAATTATGTTAGAAGATCTCTCTTGTTTTGACTCACAGATTGCATCTGGGCCCTTGTAGTATGTTAATGATTATTGTAGCTGTTTGCTTTGCCTTTTTGCTTCCTCTGATACATGGAACATATTTTTAACTCCTATTCATCATGCAGAGAGCTCTGTCTTCAATCCAGTCATACACAGCTCATGCAATACTTATTTATACCCCAGTCAGTACTGGCAGGCTATAAATGCTGCAGGCAAATGCAGTGAGAGAAGTTGGGGTTATATATGGCTCTAACTCAGTCCTTATATGCACATTCATCACGTCACTCTTGGCTCCCACTCTGTTTTTTCTCCAAAGCAGAGATCCCAGCACAGAGCTGGGATTTTCCGCTGGCATGCCCTGCTCTGTTTCAGAACTCCCTGCTCTGTTTCAGCACTCCCTGCTCTGTTTCAGAACTCCCTGCTCTGTTTCAGAACTCCCTGCTCTGTTTCAGAATTCCCTCCTCTGTTTCAGAATTCCCTGCTCTGTTTCAGAACTCCCTGCTGTTTATACAGTGGATTTGACACATTTAAACCTTGCTGGGGCTCTGGTGGCCTTTGCACAGTGTTGGGTGACCCTGGCAGAGCACAGGCTCAGGCAGCAGTGTGGGCTGGTGCTCAGCCCCACGTGTCCATGGCCAGGGAGTCTCAGCAGCACTGTGGACACAATCCTGAAAAGTTCATTTCTGCAGGGAGGTGAGGACAGGGGGCACAAACTTGGCACGAGTCAGAAATGCTGAGCACTTAACAAAAGTAATTGTAAACTGGATTAGCTTCCACATGGTGGGATGGATAAAATCCAGGTGAAGGGTTTGCCAAATGATGAGACCCATTAACTGTGTGAATCCATTAATAATGAGATCCATTAATTATCCCTCAGAAGGAAGCCACTGCTGTGCTCATGGACATCAATAGTTTGCTGGTTTCTTCTAGAACACAGACTGCTTTGCAAAAAATCCTTCAGAATAAAATATGTATTAAAAGAAAACAGGCCAGTGAACCCCATTTCCATTGGGCTGGCTGACACTGCACACAGAGTTTTGCTTAAAGCCCAGGCAGCTCAGCTGGTTCCCAGCACTGCAGCAATTTCACTCCACAGAAATTCTTCCTGTTATGGATCTGACCTCCAGTGAACTGCCATGGTCCAGTGTGGCTCTGCAGCACAGGGGCCTAAGGAAGGGGACAAGCCAAGAGCTCAGGAGCTGAAAGAAGAAACAATAAAAGATGGAAAAGAAGAATTTTTTGCTGATGAACATGTAGGTGCAGCCCAGGATTTTACTGGGACAGGGAAGAACAGCTCTGCACCAAGGCAGCTCCTCTGTGCAGGTGACCAAGCCTCTGTAGTGTGTAACAGTGATCATGCAAGTGCTGGAAAACTCCACTTTTCTACTGAGAAATATAAAAGCAGTTTAATGTGCATCATTATCAAATCTGTATTTGATGAACAAATGGTATTTTGACATAAGTGTATAGAATACAAACCAACTTTTCTATTTTCTATTATTGGAATTATTTTTTTCTCCAAGATTAAAAGCACTATGAGTCTTTTTTTATTTTCTAGTTGCTACTTTAAAAAATTCCTATTTTAGTAATTGTACCCTTGAATATCCAGATTCTTTCTACTGTAAACCAACAGGATTTTATAATACTGAATAATGGTGGACTGTAAAATCCTACAGGTAACTTATTATTCAATTTCTAGTATATGCAATATGATAAGTTACTATATATAAATACAAGATACGATGTTATGCTCCTTTACATTGGCATAAAAAGCACTTAATGAATGTTTTATGTGTCACATTTTGCAATATGTATAGAATACAAACCCTATTGGAGGGAATGTGTTGGTGAATCCTTTCTGAAACAGGGAAGCACCTGGTTGTGTGAAGGAGAAAGAAACCCACTTGAGATGTTCCTAATTTTATTTTTTGGTCAATAATTGCCACGGCAGCAATGGGCTTCCCCCCGCCCCCACAATATTCACGAACATTTTTGGGGGAATTGAGCAATGCCTGTAATTCTGCATCTTGTGAATCCTGTTCTGTACTTTCACTTCTAAAAGTTTTGTGTGTGCACGGTCAGTTTTATGTCTGCTGCTCTCGGACCCAGAGGTGTCCTGCTGTGTTCCAGCAGGTTCATGCGGTCAGCGCCGTGTGTGAGCACCGTCCCTGGGCTGGGGGCGAGGGGAGAGAGGATCCTTCCCTGCGCCCCCAAACCCTGCCGGGGACCGAAGCCTTCCCTGCGCCCCCAAACCCTCCCGGGGGAGCGGAACCTTCCCTGCGCCCCCAAATCCTCCCGGGGATCGGAGCCTTCCCTGCGCCCCCAAACCCTCCCGGGGATCGGAGCCTTCCCCGCGCCCCCAAACCCTCCCCGGCAGCGCTGCCGGCACAGCCCCGCGCTCCAGCACAAAGCGCTGCTGTCCTCTGGCGTTCCCCGGCAGGATAGCCGGGCGGGCCGGCCGGGGGAACTGGGGGCACCGGGGGAACTGGGGAAACTGGGGAAACTGGGAGCACTGGGGGTACTGGGAGCACTGGGGAAACTGGGAGCACTGGGGGTACTGGGAGCACTGGGGGTACTGGGAGCACTGGGGGAACTGGGGAAACTGGGAGCACTGGGGGTACTGGGAGCACTGGGGGAACTGGGAGCACTGGGGGTACTGGGAGCACTGGGGGAACTGGGGGGTACTGGGACAGGCTGCTGTCCTGGGCACAGATCCACCCCAGCCCGATGGTGCTGTCCCCCTGTACCCCTGGGTTAGGGTTGTTTAATGCCTGACAATGAAATTAATGAGAATTTAGGAGAATTCTCACACTTTGAATATGTTTCTTATTTGCTGTCATGCTAAGGGTGTTCCTTTGTTCTCTTATCACTTTCATATTCCCCAGGCGTGACAGAGAATATTCCTTTATTTCACCCCAAAGATTTCAGTTCTCAAACACTTGTTGGAACAGGGGAAGAAGACCACAAGGCAGCTGCTCTTACTTAATACAACTTAGAACATGTTTCAGAAAAATTTTGGGATTGTCTTGGATTTAGAATCCCGTTTCTGAGCAGCTAAAGGCAGGACAGGTGAGTTCCCGTGGTGCCATTGCACACCTTGGCTTTCCCCACATGTGTCAGGTGGATCTGAGCCCCATCCACCCTGCTCTGTCCCCACCCTTGGGGACAGGACCATGAGGGAGAGCTCTGGAAAAGGGTTTGTTCCATGGGATTCTCTCTCTGGGAGCCGAGGGACTGCAGCAGCACAGGCACTACAGTTAAAATAGACCTGGCAGATGTCCTGTCAGCAGCACAGAGGGGAGCTTGGCACTGCCAGAAATGAAGTGCCTATAAAATGATTCAAACCTGCCACAGTCATTTCTCTTGGTGAAAAACCTTGGGATTTATTAACCTGAAGCACGGGTAAGGCGGTTTGTCTAGGAAATAATTTGTTTCACAAAATATTTTTTGAGGTTTAAAGGCTTTCAACCAGGCAAAGAACAAAGACAATTTTTTTGTTGTTGTTGCTTAATTTGGAAACTGCTGAGGGAAGGGCCCAGCCTGGCAGCAGAGTGCCAAAGAGCAGCAGTCTGGGAGTGTGAGCAGTGTGGAGGTGGGGCTGTGCCTTGGCTCTGGCACCGTGACCCCACGAGGCTCCTGAGTCAGCACCAGCCGTGTTTCCCAGCAGAGCCTGTTCCGTAATTACCTGACTGTCCTCCGGGGGGACAGCCAGAGGCCACAACAGCTGGCAGGGGGCCCTGGGGGCAGGCAGGGCCCTGCTGCCTTTCCCGGGGGGAGGAGGACACAGCACTGCCCTCCCCTCACCTGGATGTGCAAGAGGAAAGCTGGAGATGTTCTGCTGGTTCTCCCGATGTTCTGCTGCCCCTCCCGATGTTCTGCTGCCCCTCCTGATGACAGGATGCCTTGGTTTGCTCCATTTTGCACTTCTAAAAATGAGAGTATCTGTATTTAAGGCTCTGTCTCGACTAACTGTACAGGTATGTTCCAGCTGATCCCCTCAGGACTCGACTACTGAACCAGTGCCTGTAAATTGGGGGAATTTTCATCAGCTTTAAGGGGAAGTACAGAACATTAAACTACCTCAATAAGAGGTGGTTCTAGATCCCACATCTAGATCCCGGTCTGATGGTCACAGAAAGTTGGTATATTAAGCAAAGCAACTGAAATAATAATTTTACCATGTTTACTTAGATCCCTCAGAGGAAATAAAGTAGAACAGCACATCAAACAGCAGATGAGAATGATGAAAGCAGGAGGGGGAAAATGAAAAGGGACATCCCACCAAACCCAGTTTGACTCTGGAAATGTCTCCTCTGAATGTCTGTAAGGTGTGGTTATGTCTGTCTGCTGTGTCTGTACTGTGCCTGGGCACTGGTTTATTCTGTATATCCCAGGGTGGCCCAGCTGGCCCAGATGCACCCAGAGTCACTTGGTTTAGGGGCTGCAGGGAACACTGCAGGGACAGCAGCAGAACTTCCTGAACACAACCACCAGCGCTTGGAGGGTGCTTCAAAATATCCTTTTCCTTCTGAAAATGAGTTCTGATCTCTCTGTCCTTGGGGATATCAGAACCTCCCTCTGTGCCTGTGTCCTGCTCTCAACATATTTCCAAGGAACCCCGAGGACTTTGGCTCACAGACCCCTTTTGATAGATTGAAACACAGAGCTCCATAAAAATAATACCAAACACCAGCTAAGTTGAGATTTTTTGTTCCTATTTTGCTGTTTGGACTAACAGGAGCAAGGAAGCCCAGTGCTGCTCATGGGAGTAATCATTTATGAACCTTTCTAGCAAGTCTCTACATGACACAGTTGGGTCTCAGCCCTTTGAGTACAATGAGAATTCAGCTTTGGTCACAGCAGAGACACTGTATTGATCCCATTGGATCAGGTAGGCTTCACTCTGTCAGCACTTTGGGAAACCACAGGCTCTTTCCAGAAAGCATGGGTAAAAATAAACACGTTATGTGTAAGTATTTGCATTGGGATGCATTTGGATCAGTATTTGCATGGGGTCAAACAGCCAGCAGGTCAGGGAGTGATCCTGCCTCTTCTGCTCAACCCTAGAGAGGCACACCCAGAGTGCCATGCCCAGATCTGGGCTCCTCAGGACAGGAAAGCCAAGGAGGCCCTGGAGAGGGTCCAGCAGAGGCCACAGAGTCATTTTGGGGCTGCAGCACCCCTGAGATGAGCAGAGCCTGTGGGAGCTGGGCCTGGCCAGGCTGGAGAAGGGAAGGCTCAGAGGGGATCCCATCAATCCACACCAACCTCCCCCAGGGCCGGCAGAGGACGGGGCCAGGCTCTGAGACAGGACAAGGAGCAACGGGCAGAAAGTAAACCACAGCAAGTCCCAGCCCGGCATGAGAGAGAACTTCTCTCCATGGAGGGGCAGAGCCCTGGGGCAGCTGCCCGGGGAGGGGCTGGGCTCTCCCTCTCCAGAGACCTTCCAAGCCCTCCTGGACACGTTCCCGTGTCACCTGCTGCAGGTGACCCTGCCTGGGCACGGGCCTCAACTGGATCGTCTCCAGAGGTCCCCTCCAGCCCCAGCTGTTCTGTGACTGAGATATTTCCACAGGACTCCCAGAGCCCCTTTGCTAATCGTGATTCCAAAGCCCCAGCTTGTGGCTGGAGCATTTTTAGCCATGAAACAACCCCACAAATGTGAAGACATCACCAGGACCCAGAGGGACAAGGCAGCAGTGACTCACACACAAACTGTGCAGAGTTATTAAATTTAAATGAAAAAACTTCATAAAAAAGTCAAATATTTGAGCACAAGGAATACAATTATTCTCAGTTTTCCTAAGTGTAACCATCTGATGCCAAATCTGAATTTATTCCTTGCTATATTAAGCCTCCACTGCTCCCTCAGCCTGCCTGGCTGCTCTGGCTGCTCTCCTGTGTCCTGCACACAAATCCCTGAGTTTAACAAGCTCTACATCTCATCTCCTTCATCCCAAAAACTCAGCAGGACACTCCGCAGAATCCCTGAGGTTGGAAAAGCCCTCCCAGCCCATGTGAGTCCAAGCTGTGCCCCATCCCCACCCTGTCCCCAGCCCAGAGCTCTCAGTGCCACCTCCAGGAATTCCTGGGACACCTCCAGGGATGGGGATCCAAACCTCCCTGGGCACTCCCAAGGCCTGAGCTCCCTTTCCAGGAAGAATTTTCTCCCCAATATTAAAAAATGGGATTTCAAGGACTTTCAGGGCTCCTTTTCTGTTGCTGCTGTGAGGGGTTTGGAGCTGTGGGGGAACATGAAATGTTCCTGCCAGAAGGGGCTGGGGCAGGGACACCTCTGCTGCTGGGGGTTGGATTGGATGGATGTTCCCT
>JANPWX010019131.1:29888-55473 GCA_024734555.1 Trochalopteron elliotii
CCCCGTGCCGCCGGCGCCCGGCGGGCTCCCGCCGTACCCGCCCTACTTCGAGGGCGCCCCGTTCCCGCGGCCGCTGTGGCTGCGGCACACCTACCACCAGTGGGTCCCGCAGCCCCCGCCCAGGAATATAAAGAGGACGAGGAGGCGCCTGTCGCGGAACAGGGACCCGGGCAGGCTGATCATGAGCACCATCCGCCTGCGGCCCCGGCAGGTGCTCTGCGAGAAGTGCAAGAACACGCTGAGCCCCGAGGAGGCCGGCGCGCCCCCGCAGGGCAGCGCCAAGGGCAGGAGGAAGCTCGGCACTCAGGACAAGGAGCAGAAGAAGCACGGCGACTCCGACTGCGCGGAGAAAAGGAACAAGAGGGAGAAGAGGGAGGAGGAGAAGTTTTCCGGGGAGCTGGTGCATCGGACGCCGGTGATAAAGATATCCTACAGCACTCCACAGGGGAAAGGAGAGGTGGTGAAAATCCCTTCCCGGGTTCACGGCTCGGTCAAACCGTTCTGTCCTGAGCGAGGGCTGCAGGACGGGGCCGGGGACCAAGAGGAGGCCAGGGACTCTGAACGGTGCCGGCAAACCAAATGTTTAATGGACAAGTCAGCAGGCAGCCAGCTTGCTTCCATTCCAAAACTGAAGCTGACACGGCCAGTGCATTCCAGTGTGGATGTCCCACCCCCAAAGATCAGGCTGAAGCCCCATCGCATCAACGACGGTCAGAGCGTTTCAATTTATAAGGCAGAGCTGATTGATGAGATCAACGTCCTCCAGAGCAGCAGGGAGTCCAATCCTGGAGCCTTTTACAATGACGAGTCCACAGACAGAGGCTTGGCTGAGATATCTTCAGGCAGCTCAGGTGAAGATGATGACTTTAAAAGGTTTCCCCAGGGTAAAGATGGACACGATAACTTGGCTTTCCTCATGAATTACCGTAAAAGAAAAGCAGATTCTTCTAGTTTATCCGTGTGTAGCAATGACAGTCTAGATGAATCCAAGTCTTCTAGTTCAGAAGTGACATCACCAGAACTGTTTGACTTTCTGCCTGGTGATGATGCCTCCGTCTCTTCATCTTCAAAAGATGAGCGTAAAATTGTGCCGCCGCTGACAGTCAGGCTGCACACCCAGAGCGTGTCTAAATGTGTCACAGAAGATGGAAGGACTGTGTCAGTGGGGGACATTGTCTGGGGTAAAATTCACGGCTTTCCGTGGTGGCCAGCACGTGTTCTGGACATAAACCTCAGCCAGAAGGAGAACGGGGAGCCCTCGTGGCGGGAAGCTAAGGTGTCGTGGTTTGGTTCTCCCACCACCTCGTTCCTGTCTGTGTCCAAACTCTCTCCCTTCTCGGAGTTCTTCAAGCTGAGGTTTAATCGCAAGAAGAAGGGGATGTACCGCAAGGCCATCACGGAGGCTGCCAAGGCAGTGGAGCACCTGACTCCAGAAATACGAGACCTCTTAACTCAGTTTGAGACATAACTCTGCCTCCAGTGTCAGGTGAGTGGTTGCCGGACTAATGCTTGTCATGAAAAGCCTCCTGGTGCTTTTTTAATCTGTATTCCACTCTTTGTTTGCATCTGTTTTCCCATTAAATCTGAGATTGACAGTTGTGAAACCAAAATGCTTGGCTGTTGGTTGGTGGGGTAA
This sequence comes from Trochalopteron elliotii, assembly GCA_024734555.1. Classification (NCBI taxonomy): domain Eukaryota; kingdom Metazoa; phylum Chordata; class Aves; order Passeriformes; family Leiothrichidae; genus Trochalopteron; species Trochalopteron elliotii. Next base: position 31,525 of record JANPWX010019131.1, read on the forward strand.
TTCCAGAGGTGTTGAGAAGCTTTAATTCCAAACTCTTTTGGGGACGGTGGGAATTGGAGCCTCTGTTCCCAGAGGGAAGTGCAGGCCAGGCAGGATGCTGTCAGGAGGCAGCACTGCCTGTTCAGAGAGCTGATAAACCTGGAGCTATGTGTCTGGAAGACTAACAGCTCCTAGGCTTTCAGTTTCTTGGGGTCAAGGAACTAAAAGTCACTGGAATTCACATGACATTTATCATATGCATGTGCTGGTGCCCAGCAGTTACCTGTTACAGTCCAGGACCCCTGGGGGCCCTTGGCTCCCCTCCCTCTGGTCCCTCTGGTTTGGATTTCTTATGAAGGCCCTTTATGGCTCCTCAAAAGGATTGTACCAAAAACTGTCTTTGGGGAACAGTATTTCAGTGTCTCTCACAACACTTGAGGTTTGGTTTGTACCTAAATTTTCAGTGTTTCTCTGGGGAATGGCCTGGATCAAATTAAATTCCTTTGGGCTTCACATCTGTGTGAGGACAGTAGGTGGGAAGGAAAATGTGAGACTTGATTCTCTGTAATGGATGGGGATGGGTTTCCCTTTCTCATCAAACAACCTGCCTGGGATGAAAATTTGGTACCTAAAAATACAGGATGTGGCCTGACTGGGAATAAAAGTCCATGGGAAAATCCAGTGACTTGGATAAAACCTGGAATCATTTCACAACATTTCAGTCATCACTGTCCAGACAAGACCTCAGCTGTGATGGTATTGGACAAGGGGAGGGATTAACTTTCAGTCAAAAAGCAGAGGTATCAGTAGGAAGAGCCTTGTGTCAAAGGCCATGCTTTATGCAGTGGGGTTCTTTGTCCCCTGAATGCTCTGCTCTGTTTCATGCTTGAAGGACTCAGTGAGCAAGCCAGTGCTGCTTCTCTGGCCTCTCCTCTTTATCTGCACTGTCATAATGCAGTGGGGCTGGGATGGTCAGTGCTCATGGAATCCTGATGGGAAAAGGGCATTTTTTTCATACTCTCTGTCATGGGACTTCACCCCTTGCTTGAGGATGATGAAGGACTTGCTTTGCCTGGGCTCTGACTCCATCCCAGCAAGCCTGGCTGGAGGAAATAACCAGAGCATGGCATACTCCTGCTGTGTACTCAGGGTGTCTGGACAACTGCAGCAGCAACATCTCAGCTTCCTCCTTGATCTTGCCCACAGAGCTGCTGCTTAACTCTGGCTAAAGACTTTATTATGTCAAGAGTGTTTGGATTGGACCCAAATTCCTATTAGCTAGATCAGGAGTATAAATAAACCTGCTGCCCAGAATGTGCTGTCCTTGCCAGGGGAAGAGTCCTGGCCAGTCCATGGCTCCTGTCTGGGCAGTTGCTCTGGTTAGAAGAGCAGCAAACTCCATCCTCCGAGCTGCCTTCACTGTGTGTCAGAGCAGTTTGGGACAGTGTGATGGATGTCACCTTCATTCCTGACACCTGTCCTTGCCCCTGTGTCCTGGGTGGGCTGGCATGGCCCAGCTGCAGGAGAAGGGACAGCTCCAAGGAGCACCTAAAGCCTCAGACAGACTGACTGACTGACTGACTGACTGACTGACTGACTGACTGTCCGTCCCTGTCTGTCCCTGGGGAGCAGGGGAGCTGTGCCAGGAGGAGCCCCAAGCCCAGAGCTGAGGATGGGAGGATGCTTTCCCCCTCCATGTCAGCCCACAGGGAGCACTGGTGCCAGGAGGGCCTGGCCAGGGTGGGCACAGGCTGAGGGCAGGGCCCCCAGGAGGAGGAGCAGCCCCAGCTCCAGGGACACGATGGGATCTGAGCTGCAGGTTCACAGCAGGTCTGGAAACAGGGGAAAGACCATCTGGAGAATGTGTGGATAAGACAATGATGGGATGGCCTGGATTAGACCAAAGCATCCCTGTGCTCTGTGCTCTCCAGCCAGACCTCTGCCTGTGTGTATGGCCATATACATTTATCAGATCTCAGTGTTTTGTTGGCCTCCTTCAGCTGGCTTTCCACAGGGGATTTCCTGCCTTACATGTCTGAGCTGAGCTGCCAGCACAGCCTGCCAGACTGAAGACAACAAGACTGTTGGATAAAGAACTGCACAACTAGAAAAGCAGAACTGCACAACTTCCTGTGTTCCCCATGTCACATTTACCTAGATTCCCAGTTAGAGCAGTATGTCTGGGGTTTTGGTACATTGCTTATAAAACTGCTCATTGTTTCAGAGAATTGTCTGTACCTAATTCTCTCCTTGCAGGAGGATTGAATTTTGTTGCTTTCCTTGATCTTCCACAAGGTAGAACTGAAATGTTTCCTTCAGCTGCTCACTGACTGTGCTTTCCTGAAGGGTGGCATGGAAGGGTTTGGGCTGGAAGGGACCCTGAAATCCATCCCATTCCACCCCTGTCATGGGCAGGGACACTTCCCACTGTCCCAGGGTGCCCCAAGCCCTGTCCAGCCTGACCTTGGACATTGCCAGGATCCAGGGCAGCCACAGCTGTGGGTAACCTGGCAATATTCATGGGAACCCTATAAAACCCATCATGCAGCAGCACAGAGGTTTTTGTCATCAGGAGTCCATGAGATGGCTTCAACACTGACACTGCTCATGTCAGTCCTGGGCACAGCAGAAGTGTGTGACTGGTGACACTTCCTGTTGTGAAACTTTCTGTCCTCTGCCATGTGATGTGTTCTGCAGAGGGCAGTTACTGGAAAAATGTACAAACGCTGCAGGTCATTTGTGGATGCACAAAACTGGAAAAATTGGATTTGATTTTTTTTTTTTTAAACTTGGTTTGAGTTGGAAAAGCTGGTAGGATCACTTCTTGTTGTTACTGCTTTGTCCTTGAGGTTTCTTTGCAAGGAAAGTACTAGTCAGGTAATGACAGGGTTTTAATTAAGTAAAACAAGTTTCTGGAAAAACAACAGGCAGAATAGCAGCCTGTAGAACTCAGACTTGTAAGGCATGGTTTAGAGTAGTACCAGGAGAGACATGTCTGTCTGCTCAGCAGCTTCTGGGCTGCTCTGTGGCTTCCCTGGTGTGTGACAGCAAGGAGCCAGCTCAGGGCACCAGGAAAGAGCTGCCCCTGGTTTAGGGTGACACGTGTTTGCCTTTCCCTTCAGGGGGTCCCTTGGCAGGGCTGGCTCTGCTGCTCTGGGATCCTCCTGATGGCAGCTGCCCCCTCCCTGCACACAGACATGCAGTAAAACCTCTAGTAAAAACTGCTGGTAGGTTTTCATCCACATCTCTGCATGAAACAAGTTTACAAGATGTATGTTCCTTTGCTTTTTCAGTCTGGAAAATCCTTTATTCTTCCTCTCTCTGCCCTGTCCCCAAGCTGTGACTGTGGAACCATTAAACTTGCAGATGCTGAAGGTTTTCATTTTAACTGCTATGAGCTTAATAGACCCTGAGTGTCAGTCCACCAAGCCATCCATCACATCACACTGCTGCTGTGTGCAGCACACTCAGAGCTGGCTGCACACTCTCTGTCTGTAGAAACCACCCATGTAAAACCTGGAATATCACATTGGGACTTCACCTTCAAAGGTGCTCAGGGCTCTGTGTGTCCATGCAGCCAGTGCTGCTGCCAGCAGCTTGTGAAGCAGCATAAATCACTCCTCTTTGCCCCTTACCTCCTCTCTTCTGCTCTACCAGTGGCACAAAAATCCTGTGCCTTGATACAAAATGATTGGTGTGATGGCTGTATTCTTTAACACACCTATCTGGTGGAATGTTTCAGCAGAGAAGATGAATGCTTGAGATTTTTCTTGGCCTGCTTTCTGGATGCTTCAGTCCACTAAAACCAGGCATCCAAGTTAATTAGTGTTTCTCAGTCTTCCTGCAAACAGCTTGGAGTCAGCCTCTCTGCATGCTAATGCAAGGTGGGAGAGCAAGTCCAGAACAGCCTGTGCTGCATTTCTGTGTGCCCAGTGCTGGTGGTTGGAGCTGCACCTTGGGTGACACCCCAGGAGTGCCCAGGGCCTGCCTTTGGAGACTCCTGGGGCCCTGCTGCTGCTGCTGCTCCCTGTCCTGCCAGCCCTGGCCCCTGCCATCCCCTCTCTGCTCCCAGGGATGTTCTGTGGAAATGCCACCAGGCCATCCATTGTGCTATTTCTAACTGCACCCATACCCAGGAATGGGATCAGCTTTCAGGAGCTGTAACTTCAGCTGCTGGAGGAGATTGTATCCCCCCAAGGGCTTAGCAGCTCTCCAGCTGGAACTTCAGGCCTCTGCTGGCTGTGCTGGCCCCAGGTGGGTGTCCCCAGCAGTGTCACCAGCCCTAGGGACACCCAGTGCCTGCAGGATCCACACAGCATCAGGGCAGAAAATGGGAGAGATGTGTGGGCAAAGAACCTGGAAGCTGGTTTCTCTGGAGACTTGTACAAATAAAGTAAAGACAAAATTCCTGTCTGTTTTCCTGAGTTGCATTTATTTACTTGTTTGGTTTTTGAACTCAAGTGGAGGTGTCTGAATTGCAGCTACAATTCAGTTCCCCTTTTCCCAGCAAGCGTGGGGAGCAGCAGGGTGGGAGCCAAGGGGCACCCAGGGGAGTTGTGTGTCCTCCCAGGCAGGGCTCAGAGCTGGTCCTGCCTCTGTGGTGCTTCAGGTATTTGTGCAGTATTGAGCAGCTCCAGAAAGGCTGCTTTGGGCCAGGAAGGAGTAGGGGATTTGGGAAACTTGGCAGTGGCACCTGCAGCTTTTGGCTCCTGGGGCTGCCTGACACCATGGGACACAAACTGTGCAGTCACAGAAGGGTTTGGGTTGGAAGATGCCTTAAAGATCATTTTGTCCCACCCCCCACCATGGCCAGGGACCCCTTGCACTATCCCAGGTTGCTCCAAGCCTCATCCAGTGTTGAACAATTGAATATTTCTCATTTTCATGTTCAGGTGTGAAAGGACTTTGATCCCAGAAATGGACATGAAGGCTCCTACTGTTGAAAACCACACAAGCTGTTGTTTTTCAGCCTTGATGTGCTCTGTTTTATCCATAAGTTGCCATTGGTGGTGCTGGGATCAAGGTGACAGGAGTGTGTGGGCTGAGTGACAAGCTCTGCTCTGGCTGTGACTGACTGACAGAGCTGCTCTCCTGGAGACTGGATGGGACTGAGCTGGGGTGGGCTGGGGTACAGTTACCTTTCCTCACAGGGACTGACCTGGGGCTGTGTTTTGGATTTGTGCTGAACACAGGGTTGATAAAATAGAGGGGATTTTGTTATTGCTGAGCAGGGCTTGCACAGAGCCAAGGCCATTCCTGCCCCTGGTACAGCCCTGCTGGGGAGGGGACACAGCCAGGACAGGTGACCCCAGCTGGCCCAGGGGCTATTCCAGTCCCTGTGACATCATACTTAGTGTACAAATGGGGGGAGGAAGGAGGAAGGGGGACATTTGGAGTGCTGGTGTCTGTTTTCCCAAGTCAGGGTTAGATGTGACAGGGCCCTGTTCTCCTGGAGATGGCTGAGCACCTGCCTGCCCACGGAAAAAGGGATTTCATTTCTTGTTCTGCTCTGTTTGTGTGTGCAGCTTTTGCTTTCCCTGTGAAGTTGTCTGTCTCAACTCATGAGTTCTGCAGCTTTTGTCCCTCCAGTTCTCTCCCCAGGCAGCTGCACAGTTCTTGGCTGCTGGATGGGGTTACACCTCCACATGGGGCCTGGTTTATTTTATTTCACTCTGCTTGCTGCAGCTGTTGTGTGTGCTGTCTCTACCTGCACAGAGCACACGGGCTCTGCACTAGCCAGATCATGAACTCTGCACATCCTGAGATTATGTGCAGCTGAAATGGGCTGCTGGTGTCCAGCAGCAAGGGCACAGATGGGCCTTAATACCTCTCTTAATACCTGGGGGGCTCCTGCTCCTCATACCCACAGCCCTGTGCCCACGTCTGCAGCTCCCCAGTCAGCCTCCAGTGCTCTGCTGCTTCTCCTGGGGCTTTCTGTGACAGAGCAGGGGCAGCAGGACCCTGCTGTGTGCACAGGTGGCAATGTCCCTCTGGTGTGTGAGGGCTGTGGCTGTGCTCCTGCCCCTCAGGGTGCCCGTGGGCAGCAGAAGTGTTCCCTGGACACCCTGCAGATACCTCTGCAGGTGAACGTGACCTCACCTGAGTGGGAGGGTCACTGGTGCCAGGGCTGCTCCCACATGACCTTGTTGCTGCTGTGTCCTCCTGTCCTGCTCACTGCCCACCCTGCCCAGTGCCCACCCTGCTCACTGCCCACCCTGCTCACTGCTCACTGCCCACCCTGCTCACTGCCTGCCCACTGCCCACCCTGCCCACTGCCCACCCTGCTCACTGCCTGTCCTGCCCAGTGCCCACCCTGCTCACTGCCTGCCCACTGCCCACCCTGCCCACCGCTCACCCTGCCCACTGCCCATCCTGCTCACTGCCTGTCCTGCCCACTGCCCGTCCTGCTCACTGCCCACCCTGCTCACTGCCTGCCCACTGCTCACCCTGCTCACTGCCCACCCTGCCCACTGCCCACCCTGCTCACTGCCCACTGCCCACCCTGCCCACTGCCCACCCTGCTCACTGCCCACCCTGCTCACTGCCCACTGCCCACCCTGCCCACTGCCCACCCTGCCCACTGCCCACCCTGCCCACTGCCCACCCTGCCCACTGCTTCCATGTCTCTGGCAGGAAGGAGATGGGTGGGTGTTAATGAGGCCTCTTCTCATTAATCTGATGAATTTCTGAAGGACAAATGCCTTCACTGATGTACCAGTTCCTGTTTCACCTACTACAGGCCATGCCAGTGCAGGATCAGCCAGCCTGGCTTTCTCTATAAAGTGCATTTCCTGTGTGCTGTCTGCAGATGAATGAATTTCAGCAAATTACTAGTTTGGCTTCCCTGGTGAGTGATGACTTGCTCTGTTTTGATGCAAGCCAAGAAGCTGAGCTGTGTATCCGTGTGGAAAACAGCCCTTTCCAAAGGCAGAACCCCCAGTGCAGGATTTGTCACAGGGATGCTTGGATGGTGGAGTTTGGGAACTCCAGGGTTGGAGGATGGAGCTGCCAGCCTGCTCAGCTGGGTTGTGGAGGCCTGAGAGCTGGAGAGATTTCCAAAATCTCATCCCGTGGGCCAGGGATGGGGATCCCAGCTGCCACCTCTCCTTCCTCCTGCCAGGGGAGGGCAAGGGGAGGAAGGACTTTACCAGCAGCAGCTTGTCTGCACTTCCCCCAGGGAGAGGGGGCTACAGGAGGGCTGATGCTCAATTACACCCTGCTGTTAATTGCTTTATGATTAGAAAATAATCCTCAAAATAAGCTGCTTGGGCACACTTGGGGTGCTGCAACCTCCAAAGATAAATTGTCTTCTACACTCTGCTGCTAAATCTGGATTTATGAATGGCTTTATTGGATCCAAAACTTCATTTTTTAAAATTATGAACAAGCACTTGGCTTCAGGGGACTGGGAAGCTTGGGGAGCTGCCTTGGCTCTCCTCTTGGGCTTCCAGGAGCCCCCCCAGGCACAGGGACAAGCTGCATGCTGAGGTTCCAGCACTCCAAGCCCAGGAGCATCCAGCTGTTGTACAGCAGCTTGCTCTGTTGCTGGCAGCCCCAGCTCTCTGCTCCCACAGGACAGAATCCCTGATAGTTGCCCTCAGGCAGTTCCCAGAGCAGCTGGGGTTGTCCCCAGTCCCTCTCCCCATGGTGTCCCCATCTGTCCTGGCAGTGGCAGGACCCTCCCCTGGAACCTGTTTGGGTACTTCTGGTGTGATTCTTTCTTCCTCCCAGTGAGAAATCCCAAAGAATCCCAGCACCCGAGGGCTTGCTGGTACCTCCTCAGCCAGGAAATGCATTTTTTCCTGTTTAGACAAGATCTTCTCACTCTGTAATCTGTCTTTAAAGGGTCGGTGCTTTGAAAGCCACTTGAGGGATATTGTTCCAGGACCCTGGGCCTCAGAAAGGCTTTCCTAGGTGTAAGGTGATAAACCTGCAAGTGAGGTGGCTGTGTGGTCTTGAAAGTCTCTCTGTTCCTCAGAAGACAAATAGATTCCCCTGCAGGATTAGGTTTGAATTTATCCTCTGTTGGCTGCAGGTAACAGAGCCCTGGGGTGAGACCTCCCAGTCTCTGCCGAGTACTGCAGGAGTGTATGAAAGCTGGCTGCAGCCCTTCTCTGGAGCACAGCTTTGGGGACAGATGTTGTGGGTATTGAATCAGCTCTTTGCACTCTGCATTGTGTGGGCAATGCTGAGGATCGTTCTGGATGCTGAGCCTGAGGGAATCAGTGTCACTTTGGGTCCCCTGCCCGCAGAAGCAGTGCTGCTGCCCTGTCAGCAGCTTTGGAGCTGTGATCCTCTTCCTGTCTTTGGTGTTCTTGGTTCACTGTGCTCTCTAAGTCACAAACCTCAGCTGCGGGTGGGCTTGGAGAAGAAAGCAGAAATTTATGTTTAAAGAACCACTTGCAGCACGGAGCAGCAGCTGATGCTGTTCCAGGCACTGCTGCTGCCTCAGTCCATGTGTGAGTAACTAACCCAACACGTGTGGGCTGATCAGGACAGCCTGGGTGCTAAGCTGGGTGTCCAGAGGAGAGCCAAGGCAGCTCCCCTGAAGCCAAGTGCTTGTTCAGAATTAAAAAAATGAAGTTTTGGATACAATAAAGCCATTCATAAATCCAGACTGAGCAGCAGCAGCAGAGTGTAGAAGACAATTTATCTTTGGAGGTTGCAGCACCCCAAGTGTGCCCAAGCAGCTTATTTTGAGGATTATTTTCTAATCATAAAGCAATTAACAGCAGGCTGTAATTGGAGGGTTTTGATGTGCTCCTCTCTGGTGTTGGTGCAGTGTGGCAGGAGCACACATCCAGGCTGGTGTCTCCTGCACCTCCAGCTCAGCTGGAGCTGGTGTGGTTGGTGTGGCACAGATTTAGGGCTGCTGGAGCTGCCCTGCCCTGGCAGCAGGGATGTTTCTGCAGCTGGGCAGGGTGAGGTGTGACTGCAGGTCTCTGTGCCATTCTCACCTGGTCCTGGATCACAGAGCTGTTTGTGTGTCTCCTGCTTTCTTCACCTGAAGGCAAGAGGATTCATTCTCCCCTTGAACCCCTCCAGGGCTCCCCCACTGTAACCTGGCCTGCAGGGCCAGTGTGGGTCCCCCCTGCATGCAGGGGACAGCTGGGGACTCCCCCTGTGCCTGCCTGGCACCTCCAGGAGCTGCAGCTTGCCCAGGGGATCAGCCCTGAGCCCAGGGACTGTGTGGGACTGCTGTGGGTGACAGCAGGGTGGCACCGGGCTGGGGAGGGACACTGGGGGCTGCTGTGGGTGACAGCAGGGTGGCACAGGGCTGGGGAGGGACACTGGGGGCTGCTGTGGGTGACAGCAGGGTGGCACAGGGCTGGGGAGGGACACTGGGGGCTGCTGTGGGTGACAGCAGGGTGGCACAGGGCTGGTGACAGCAGGGTGGCACAGGGCTGGGCAGGGACACTGGGGGCTGCTGTGGGTGACAGCAGGGTGGCACAGGGCTGGTGACAGCAGGGTGGCACAGGGCTGGGCAGGGACACTGGCTGTCCCAAGGGCCCTGCAGTGCTCCTCTCTCTGTGGGGCAGGGCAGGGCTGCTCTGCCTCAGGCACTGCAGCCACAGGCAGCACTGCAGCCCCTGCAGGTTCTCAGAAAAGCTCCTGCTCTCAGGGGGAGAATAATCCTATTTTGTAGCTTGTGCTCAGAAAGTGGAGGCAGATGTTCCTCACGTGGCACGCTCCCTGGGGACCTGTGGTGGATTAACCTCCAGTAACCCACCCCAACAGGGACTCCAGAGTCTGTGGGCCAGACTGGAGATTAATTATCATCACTGAAATCCATATCGTGTTGGTCTGGGGGAAAATTCCCTCCCTTACTGTGGGTTTGTTAACCTGGCAGCTTTCCTCCCGAGCTGCAGGCTGTGCCTGCTGGCAGCAGCAGAATTCCTGGCTATATTTAGAGGGAAGCAGCAGTGTGTGCCTTGCTGCTCTGTCACAGTAACCTCTCCTCTCTGCCTTTCTTCAAGGTAACACAAGACTGAGCACAGCTGTTCTCCTGGAGGGTCACCGAGTGTGGAGCACCCAGCCTTGCTGCAGGAGAGGGGCACAGCCTGGGGACAGGGCTGCAGAGCTCCCTGTGCCACCCTGCACAGCCCACAGCCTGGGGACAGGGCTGCAGGGCACAGGAGTGTCCCCTGTGCCACCCTGCACAGCCCACACACACAGGGCTGGGGCTCCTGGGCACTCCCTGTGGCACCCACAGCCCCCAGGCACTGGTGGAGGCAGGAAAGGCTGCAGGATGTCTGTCTGACCCTGGCATGAGAAGCTGACCAGTCTGACAGCAGTGAACCAGGAGAACAGCAAAACCCACAACTCGGAATGTATTTATTACCTAAAGGTTGGCTATTCTTGATAACCCCCCCCAGATTATTGCTGCTGCTTATTTTACTTACAGATTTCACAGCCCTGTTAATTCTAAAGCTACCAAACTGTCCTTCAATACTGTACTCTGAGAGATGTAACGGGGTCAGGACATGCAATAGAATGGAATCATTGTAGTGTCTTCAGTCCAATGGACTCACCTTGTGTCTATTAAACCTTGGAAGATGTGCAACACACAAGTGTGCCTCTCATTGCCTGCTCAACTTTCTGGTGTCATTCACTGCACAGCAGGACCATCAGTGGTTCAGGTACATGGATGAGCAGTGCTGGTGGCCTGGGTGTCTCTGGGTCCTGTCCCTGTCCTTTCCCAGGTCACCTGGAAGGGCAGCACAGCCTGGGCCTGCCCTTGCTGCCTGCAGAGGGTTTGTGCTGAGCTGCTGGCTCCAGGCAGGGGGGATCCATGTTCCAAATGAACATGAGCATGAACACGAGCATGAACTTGGATGTTCACACTCCATGAGTGAGATTTAAGGCCCTTGGAACATGTTACACAGAGGATCCTCTCCTTACCCACAACCAAGAGGTGATGCACGATTCTAAACCAGCAAACCAACAGCTTTTTTTGCCAAATTCAAACAGTTCACAAACTGAAGTGACCTATGGACAGGATTTTGGAACTGTGTCAGTTCTTGTTTTGGGTTTGCATTAGTCCAGCCTTTCCTCGGGTTCCCTCAGCCCAGAGACATTAATTTGAGGTGCTGGAGAAGACAGTTCAGAGTGCCCCTGCTCAGTGAAGGCTGGCTGGCTGTGGGAGGTTGCCTTGGGGCTGCAGGATCTGTGCACTGATGCTGCTTCCTGGCAGCTGGATGTGCTGCAGCAAACACAGGGATGAGCTCTGCTGGGCTGGAGGGTGGGAAATCACACGGGCTCATCTTTTCCTGCTTCACACTGTGCTCTTTGAATGTCAACAAGAGAGCTCACAGCTTCCCCTTTCAGCAGCAGAGTGTCACAGGGAGAGCTCAGCACCCAAGCCCTTGTGCAGTGTCAGCCCAGCAGTCCCTGGGTGAAATGTGCATCCCCTGGAGCAGCAGGAAGGCTGAGGTGCAGAACATGAGGGGTTGAACCAGCACATCCTGGTCACCTCTGCAAACAAATCAATCAGCTTCCTGCTTTCCAAAAATAAGTGCAAGAAGGACAGCAGTCCACAGCAGGAGACGTGCTCCTGCCCCTTGTGTGAAGCCTTTGTGCAGGGGGTGTTTACCCAGGCTGGCAGAGGTGCTCCTGTGCTGGGAGTGCTCCTGCCCTGGGAGGAACAGCCCTGCCTTTCTTAGCTCCTGTCTGGCCTCTCTGTGAGGTTTTTTTCTAGCATCTTCCCGAGCTAGGCCTGGGCTGACCTGATGGCTGTGAGGTGGTTTTTGTGTTTTCTACTCACACAGTTGTGCATTGTACAGAACTCCTGCCCAAAAGTGCTGCCAAGCCTTTGGCTGCAGCATTACAGCACTGAGCTGTGGGGAGGGACAAGCAGCCTTCTGTTCACTTAAAAAACAATTTTAAAAGGCAAACAAAATTAACCAGGACCCTGCTCCTCACTACTCCCAGGAAAAGCCCTTGCCTGCTCCCATCTCCAGTGCAGGGCTGCTCCACCACTGGTGTGGAAAGCTGCTCCAGGGTTGAGGGAGATGTCTCCAAGGACAGTGGGTGAGTGCTGGCTGTGTCCCTGAGCAGGCAGCCCGTGGCACCGGGGTCCCAGGAGCAGGCAGGAGCATTCTCCAGCCCACAGTGTCTGCTGGCTGTGAGGGAATTGTGAGGGAATTTGTGCCACCTCACATGTGGGGCCACTGATTTTCTCTAGGCCTGGCTCATGGGATGGTTTGGGAGGGTTTGCTCAGGCCTGGTGTCATCCTGCAATGCTGGAGTGGCCCCAGGGTGGAGTTAAGGGGGTGTCCAGCTTTTCCCCACTCTGCAGTAAAGCCCCTGTGACACAGCCCTGCCAGCTGTGTCACAGCACACTGAGACTGTCCCCTGTGCCCCATGGAGGGCACAGAGTGGCACTGCCACCTGCCACAGCACACTGAGACCTGCTGGCCCTGTCCCCTGTGCCCCATGGAGGGCACAGAGTGGCACTGCCACCTGTCACAGCACACTGAGACCTGCTGGCCCTGTCCCCTGTGCCCCATGGAGGGCACAGAGTGGCACTCATGCCCTCCCTTTTGCCCTGCTCTGCTCCTTGGGGCTGATGGGGGAGGGAGTACCTGTGCCATGCCCTCCCCTGCAGGCTGCCTGTCCAGGCAGGGGTTCTCTGTCCCTGCACCTGGGTGTGTGACATTCCTGACATTGCTGTGCCCTGTGGAGAGCAAACAATGGGCTGTTCCTGCCCCGGGCTCTGAGGGCTGAGGGGAAATGCCAGTGCCAGCAGGATTCCAAAGCTGGATTGCTGTCCTTTGTGCCAGGGCTGGGCAGGGGCCCTCCTCCAGAGAGCACTGAAACATTGGTGTGCCAGGTCTCCTTGTTTTCCCTGTGCCCCTTGTGATGCCCCTTGGTCTGTGTGTTTGTCTCTCTGTCTGTCCTAACCCCAGCCTGAAGGACAAAACAGAGGAGTGACATTTCAGTGCTGCAGGTGAGTCACTGGATTTTTGACACTTGACTAAGATCTGCCACAGAGTTCCAGCACAAACACGGGGACTGAGAAGATGGTGCTGGGGAGAGAGATGAGTGCAGGGGACACAGGTCCTGCTTGGGCTCAGCAGCTCAGTGCCAGAGGTGGCTTAAAGCTCAGCCTTAAAACACAGCTAAAACAAAACACAAACCCAGCCCCAAAGGCCAGCCCAGCTGTGGGGCTGTGTGGGGGCTGCCAGAGCTGCTCCTCTGCTCCTCACTGAAAAGGTGACTCAGGTTTTGGCAAGGCTGAAAGGATCAATCTCGTAGCAAATTGCTTCTTTGCCTTGGCCATTATGCAGATAAATGGAAATAATTTCTCTGCAAGTGCAAATGCATAAGCCAAGAGTACAGTGATGGTTCATTTCTTAACTGGTTTAAAAAAAGCTAATGTGTAAGGTTCTAAATATCACTTTTAATGACATGAGGTTGGAATGGCTTAATTCAGTCTTTTACTCTGCCAGAGTAAAAGCTGCATGGGGTTAAAAACCTGAATTAACGTTCAGGAGTGGTGAGTGGTCGACAGCATTCCCTGTGCTCCCCATCCAGCCCCAGCCCTGCCACAGACAGGGACACCTTCCTCCAGCCCACACTGCCTCAAGTCTCATCCAGCTGGGCCTGGAACACTTCCAGGGATCCAGGGGCAGCCACAGTTCCTTTGCCAGGGCCTCACCTCCCTCCCAGGGCAGAATTTCCAGTATCCCATCTGACCCTGCTCTCTGGCAGGATGAAGCCATTCCCCCTCCTGTCCCCCTTGTCCAAAGTCCCTCACCATTATTCAAACCAACACCAAACCTATCAGTAGTTTTGTAATAAGGCTCTTTGCCAATATTCTAAATCTATAGATTAAATTTGGGAGTGGTGGTGGTGGGCAAACCATTGCAGCACCTGCTTCTGTCTAAACCTGATTGATAGTGATGTTTCCCTAAAGCTTCTCCTCTTGCCTCTCTTCAGATTTCTGTTCTCTGTTCCCTCTTTGGGCACTTCCAGGGATCCTGGGAAGCAGTTGGGCATTGATCTGTCCTCCTCTCCTGGCTGTAGCCTCACTGCAGTAATCCTTCCTGAGGCTGAGCTGTTCCTCCATGAGAAAATGCAGCTTTAAATGTGAAAACAGCTTTATCCTGGCAAAAGAGACACCTGCTCTTCTGGAATGTGGGAATTTTCATATTTTACTAGATCTTCAGATTATATACTGTCCATTTTTTTATTCCTGCCTGCAGCAGAGGATTCCAAGCAGCCTCAGTGTGTTTTCCTCTGTGTCTCAGGATTTATGGCCCTGCTGGCCCCACACCTTCCTCATCCCTCAGCAGAGCCCCCGAGGCCAGGGATGATCCCTGAGTGCCCTGCTCCCCCATCCTGGTGTCTGTGTCAGGTGTCCCAGTGTCCAGCCTGGAGCAGGGAAACCTTTTGGGGCCAAATCCCCTGAAATACAGCATCTCTCCTGTGTGCTTTGCCCCCTGTGGGGTGGAGGGCTGTCCCAGGGGCTTGCCAGGTGAGGCAGGGACACCCTGGCACACCCTTGGCTGGGATGGGGCTGTGCTGCCCTGCTGGCACAGCTGGCACAGGGGTGGTGACACCGGGTCACCTGGGCCATGTGTGAGGGTGGAGGGGCTTGGGCTGGGCACAGGGCTGGGCCCAGGAGAGCAAGGGGGACGGGCAGGGGTGACCTGGGGTGAGGGGTGCCAGCCCTGTGTCCCCACAGGCACAGGGAGCAGGCTCTGGAGCTCACCCCAGGGTGGGAACTCGCTCTGGTTCTGCTGGCTGGGGGTGGGGATCCTTTGGTTCTGCTCATGACTCTTCCCCCAGCCCATCATTCTGCTGCACGTTGGCAGGAGCTGTGGTGGTTCAGCGTGGTTTAATTTGCTGCTGGGTGTGAGCTAATGAGGGCTGGGGATCAGGCTCTGCTGGTCTGAGCTCTGTCACCTCCTGCTCCCTCCCAGCACCGGGCACAGCCACGGGACCCAGGGTGCTGCTGGCACAGGCACCAATATCTGTGAGGTTTAAATAAGAATCCTCATGTTACTGCAGCCTCTCCGAACCCTAATGATTTATAATTTCCACAGTTCTGTTGCTAAAGAAAAGCTGAATTTCCCCAGCGGGCGGAGGCTTGGCTGATGAGTCATTTCTCTGGCTAATCTTAGACCCACCGTGAATCACTCACGGGCTGCTGATACACAGTGGGCTGAGAAATGCTCCTTTGGAGGGGATAATTTTGGAATTTGGGTCTCTTCCCTGGCAGGAGAGGGTGTGGGTGTGTGGGGGTTCAAAGCCATTATGTGGGTGTGTGCTGGTCTCCCGAGGGGGTCCCAACACACGAAAATCCCAGAGCCTGTGCTGCTCTCCCCAGGCACATCCACGGGTGAATTGCAGTGTGTGAGGATGGTTTAAATTTGGAAACAACTCAGTGTGAGCCTGTGCTGAATCAGATGGGTCAGGGAATTGGGGTAATGGCCCTGGTGAGAGGGGTTTGGGGAGGACAGGGTTTATTTTGGGAACATTAAATGCTGAAGTTGGTAATGGGGGAGCAAAAGTGAGTTTGGGGTGGGATTTTTGGGGATGTCCTCTGCAGGACCTGGAGATGGACTCGATGATCCTTGTGGCTCCCATCCAATGCAGGAGGTTCTATGAATTCTGTAGTTTTTAGCTTTTCTCTGGAGTTGATGTTTTCTTCTGAACTCCCCCAAAAAGGTGTCTGAGGAAGCAAGATGCTCTCTGTGAAATGTCCATGCTCCCCCTGGAAAACATGATGGGATCATGAACCCAAAATCCCTGAGTGTCCCTGGCCAGGCACATGTCCCTGTGGGCAGCACCTGCCAGGCCCTGGCAGCCACAGGGTGATGCCCACGGGCAGCTGTCAAACTGCAGGACCTTGCAGGACCTTTTGGGGTGGTGGGAGGCATTTCCTGGAGGAGCAGCAGGGAATTATTCCTGCTGCTGTAATGATTTTTATCTTTCTTTTTATTATGGCTTGTGTGTGTGCACACCAGAAATTTCATCAGCATTTTCCCAAGTGGCTGTTCCCACCATGGCTTGAACTAACAAAGTTTATTACAATATCCAGGTAATTTTTCTCCCTGGTGCCAGATGCTGTCAGCTGCTGCTTTGTGCTGCCAGCTCAGCCTCAGGGGATGGTCCCTGACACATGAAACAGCTCTTGGTATGATAATTGCAGCAATTTCCAGAAACAGGAGTAGGGGTCTGGGCGAGAATTGCCTTTGGGAACATCTGTTTCACCTTTCTGTCTGTGACCTCCTTCTGAAAGCATCTTTTCAACTGAAAGAACAAAGCTTGTTTGGAATAACCCAGTGCTGGAGTGACTCACAAATGGCTGTGAGAGCTACACGAGTGCAACTTCTCCTGCACAGATGGTGGGAAAAGGGTTGTCAAGCCTTGGCAGGGGCTGCCCACGGAGGTGATGGGGTCCCCATCCCTGCAGGTATCCAAGGAATAACTGGACATGGCACTCAGAGCTCTGGTCTGGGTGCCAAGGAGGGGATCAGTCACAGGCTGGACTCAGTGGTGTTGGAGCTCCTTTCCAGCCTCAGTGATTCTGGGATTCTGAGAGAACTCCCCAGCCTGTGTGTGCCCTCCTCTGCTCACAGGCTGGGAACCAATTTCTCAGTCTCATGGAGCTGTGGCTGCACCAGGTTTGTGTTCAGAGACCTGAAACCCGTGACATTCCCAAGGGAAGGCCATGGGAGGGGCCCAACTCCATCTCTCCTCTGCAGAGCAGGCTGGCTGTGATCAGAGCCAGGCACAGCCAGCACAGAGGAGCCAAAGGAGCCAAATTTGGCTGCATGGTGCAGTGGGTAGGGGGTGGGACATGGGGAGCCCCTGTGCCCCAGCCCCAGTGTGTGCAGGGGCTGCTCCTGCCCAGCAGCTCCTGGACACAGAGTGGTGTCCCCTCCTTGGTGCAGGCTGCAGAAGGCCCTGGAGGGAAGCTGGTGCCTGGCTGAATTAAACCTGGCCCCGAACTCTGTTCTCTGCTGTGCCTGGTCCAGCCTCACTGCAGTGCCAAGGCCCTGCTGCTGCTCTCAGCTTTGCACCCCATTTAATTCCTCCTTGTTCCAAGGTTAAACTGTTCTGTCTGTGACAGCTGTTAATTATCAGCTGTAATTAATGGGTTCCCAACCCCCCTCTACTACAGACACTGGGGCTGAATTATGGCCAGCAGCTCAGAGCAGCTCCTGGCACTGTGCTGATGGATGCTCCTTCCTGGGTGGTGCCCCCAGCCTTCCCTTTGTCAGGAACCACCAATGCCTCTCTGGGAAGTGTGGAGCAGCATTCTGTTTAGAAAAGCATATTTTGTGCAGGGCTTTGGGCTTTTCCCTTTGCTCCAAGTCAGCAAACAGAACTGCTGCTTTACCAGTGCTGCCCTTGCAAAACAGGTCCTGTGGCCTCTGCACGGGGACACCAGTGGCTGTGGCCAGGAGTCAGGGCCTCCCTCCTTTGGGGATTTGTGGGTGCAGTAATCATTCCTTCTGCAAGTACTTTGTGTCTGCTGCAGAAGAAAAACCCAGACACGTTTCACACCCAAATGGGTTACCCAGACTGCTGTTCCTGCTGGTTTTGGGTGAATCTCAATGCAGAACGTGCAGTGCTCTGGGCAGGGGACACACAGGCACAGACAGCCCAGGGGACACACAGACACAGCCCAGGGGACACACAGACACAGCCCAGGGGACACAGCCCTGTGCCAGCCCAGGGGACACACACGGTCACATCCTAGGCAGCCCCAGCCCGCTGTCAGTGTCACAGGAGCCCTCAGGGCTGTGGCTGGAGCCGGCCCAGGCGGGAGGGGACACGCAGGGAGCCGCAGCAGTGACAGCGCCGGGAGGGGCAGGGCCGGGAACCGCAGGTGCAGCCCCGTCTGCAGAGCCCGACCGCACAGAGGAGTGAGGTCATGCCGAGACACATCCCCGACCAATTGTGCTCTTTTCCTGTCTAGAAAATGTGTTCTTGCTGCTCCCATCCGCTGCTGGGCTGGCAGGAGCCTTGTCCCCAGGGCCAGCACAGTCCCAGCCTTGTCCCCAGGGCCAGCACAGTCCCAGCCTGGCAGGGACCCTGTCCCCACTGCCATCACAGGTCCCAGCCTGGCAGGAGCCTTGTCCCTATGGCCAGCACAGTCCCAGCCTTGTCCCCACTGCCATCACAGGTCTCAGCCGTGCCCTCTGTGCTGGTGCTGGCACAGAACTCACAGGAGAGCTCAGCTCGGGGCCTCAGGTTTACCAGAGAGTGCACAGCAGGTTCAGGGCTGTGTCACACCACACAGGGGCTGTGACATGTCACATCTTCAGCAAAAACACACTGCCAGAGGGATCAGATGGGATCTCTCAGAAACTTCCTCGTCCCTGAGACATTGAAAGCAGTTCTGCAGTATTGCAAATATTAACGTCTGCAGTGGCAGTGTACCCTTCTCTCACTGAATTGCTGTAAAATCCAGCAGGCAGCCATCACATTCCTGATGTCTCGGAGAGGAAGTGCCCCTCAGGTCAATAAACATTTGTTTGCAGCAGGACTGGAAAGCCAGACAAACACAGGGAGCCTGTTATTCCAGTGCATCAGGTCTCTGACTGAAAGGCAATAAATGAACTAGAAATCTAGTTTATGCACTAGAAATTGGGCATGTCAGACATTTTGGGTTGGCCTTTCAATTGCAATTATTAGGCCTTGTTAACTAAATCCACGAGTTCCTTGTTAACTAAATCCATGTACAGGCAATAATTTGTTGCAATGTTTGCAGTTTTCTCCATCAGAGCATTCTGGCACAGCCCCCTGTCCCAGGGAAGGCCAGCACCACTGGGTTGGATGTCACCCCAGAGGAGATCCTGACAGGTGGGGGGAGAGAAAAAGGGAGCTGGAGAGGCTGGAGGGCAGCAAGAGAAAGAGTGTGTGCTTCTGCAGGGACGAGACCAAATGATGGAGTTTATTTGAGTTTCCTTTTGATGCACTCAAGTCTCTGTCCCTTCTCAGACATGAAGATGGGCAGTGAATGTCTCTGGAACACGGGTTTTAGCTGGGTGGTTTTGTTGTGGGTGCCAGGACTGAGAGGAAGAATTCAGTGAGATATTGGAATTCAATTCAGTGAGATACTGGAATTCTGGGCATCAGCAGAATTCCTTCATGACACGTTCTGAGGGGACCCAGGCAGCCCAGAAAGGAGCTGTGCTGCAGAAATCCTTCCCTGCCTGTTGTTTGCTGCAGCTCCCCCGACTGCCGGGAGGGCAGGGGGTCCCTCGGGGTGCTGAGGAGGCTCCCCTCGACCCTCAGATCCTTTTGTGAGGTGTCGGGGATGTGCCAGGGAGCCCTTGCTGGGAGGCTGCGGGAGGGACACGGGACACGGCGTGTTGGTTTGGGGTGTGGGCACCGCGGGCAGCTCCGAGAGCGCTGCCAGCCCGGGGCCGGGGGAAACCCGACACTTCCTCCGGAGAGGGAATTAGGGGGAGAGCTAAATTTGGCTGCTGTTGCTCGGGGAGCGCGGTAAATGACAGCCGTGACCGCCGCTCCACGTGCGGCCCGTGCCGGCTCCTCCCGGGGCGGCTCTCGGGGCACGGCCGGGGGAACCCCCGGGGACCGTCCGGGGGTGACACCAGCACACATCGGGTGCCCGTAAATCACGGGGATTGCAGTCACGGTGCTGAGGAGAACAGTCCCCTTGGATAAATCACCAGCAGAAAGGAGCCGGGAGCTGCGGGCTCGCACTCGCTGATCGGGGGCTCCGCGGGCAGAGTCAGCCCCGGGCTCGGGTTCTCCCGTCACCGGGAACACCGACAGCACATCCCCGTGTCCCTTCGGGAACTCACCACTGAGCCTGCCAGCTGGCTGTGCTCCCGGCCAGCTGGGAGCTCCACCTTGCTCCCAAAACTCTCTGAGGTCCTAACCAGAAAACCTCCTTACCCCGAGCAAATCATTCCCTGCCTGTCTTGTGCTTCTCGCCATTTGCCACTGGCTGGACAGGCTGATTGAACTGGCCGGGGTCTGGGGGCTGTGAATCCACCAGGATTTCAGCTGAAGTCTGAAATCTGGATCTGTTTTGTGACCAGGTCATGTTTTCTGGTTAGTTTATGCCACACGCAGCAGTGCAGGGCTGCAGTGCAGCTGTCCTGGGGCAGCTCCAGCAGGAATGCCCCACAGTCCCCACGGGAACACCCCACAATCCCCACGGGAACACCCCACAATCCCCACAGGAACGCCCCACAATCCCCACGGGAACGCCCCACAGTCCCCACGGGAACACCCCACAATCCCCACGGGAATACCCCACAATCCCCACGGGAACGCCCCACAATCCCCATAGGAACGCCCCCCAATCCCCACGAGAACATCCCACTATCCCCACGAGAACATCCCACTATCCCCACGAGAGCACAGCCCCTGATGGAGTCAGTGATGGAGAGGTGCTGCAGGCTGAGCACAGGAGTCTTTTGAGAAGGAAAAGAAAATCTCCTGTCTCAGTCCTGCCCACCTCAGCAGCAAAGAGGCAGGATGTGCTGACCAGCCAGGCTGATAAGAGGCACATGAGCTGCTCCCAGGACATCCTTCATGATGTACCATGATTGGAAGTCCACATGCTCCAGTGTAACCTGGCTTTGCAAGCAGGGATGGGTTTCCTGGTCCTGGCCTTGGCTTTCAGCCTGGAGAGAGTGGAAGGAGTGGGGTGTTCTGACAGCTGTGGCTGTCCATCCATCCATCCATCCATCCATCCATCCATCCATCCATCCATCCATCCATCCTCCATCCATCCATCCATCCATCCATCCATCCATCCATCCATCCATCCATTCATCCCTCTATCCCATCCCATCCCATCCCTCCATCCATCCATCCCCCCACTCTGTGCCCACAGGACACCTCAGGAGCTGCTCCTGGGCCCTCTCCTTGTCCTCTGTCAGTCTGAGCCTGCCAGGAGCAATGGCTGGCAGCACCCCAGGACGTGTCCATGCTGTAAACCCCTCTGGTGACACGTGGGGCTGCTCAGGGGATGGAGTGGCTGTGCTCATGCCCAGCCTGCACAGCCACAGATTCTCCCTGAGTCACACCAGGGGCAGCCCTGGGATCTGCACCTCACCCTGCCCAGAGCAATCAGACCTCACCCAGAGGGGACAGAGCTCCTCTCCCAGCAGTCCGAAGCTCCTCAGGTGCTGCAGAGGCACAGACAAGCCTTGCTGCCCTGACTGGCAAGGAGGAAGGGCAGAGGAAGGGTTGGGTGGCTGGAGCACTGCAGGGAGCAGTGTCCCCGTGGGAGCAGGGATGGGGACACTGCCCTCAGCCTGGGGGGGAGCTGGCCCGGGGTCTGAGCAGAGACCCCCAGCTGTGGGTTTCTGGGATGCCAGGGGGCTGTGGGGCGTGCACAGGGAGGAGCCCTGGGAGTCTGTGTCCAAACAGTCACCACAGAGCAGCTCAGCAGAGACACAGCAAATCTGGAAAGGGAAACTGTTTACAAACAGGGTATTGATGGTGAACAGAAAAACACCAGCTGTGTGTGACAGGAAGGTCAGGATGAGCCACCTGAGTTAAATGCTCCATACAGCTCTGGCCAAGAACACAGAATCTACCAAGGTCTGTGCTCCTGCTTGGGACTTGGCCCCAGGAAACTTGGCCAGAAGTTTCCAAGGGGAAAGTGTTGCTGTCTTTAGTTCTTTGGGTCGGCAGAGGAGGAGTTTCGTGGAGTTGAGGACCACGTTTGAGAGCTGATCTCTGCTGGATCTGGATCTGATGGGTGAT
Organism: Trochalopteron elliotii; assembly: GCA_024734555.1. Lineage (NCBI taxonomy): Eukaryota > Metazoa > Chordata > Aves > Passeriformes > Leiothrichidae > Trochalopteron > Trochalopteron elliotii. Next base: position 53,215 of record JANPWX010019131.1, read on the forward strand.
ATGTGCCTGGCCACTAGTGCACTGCTGGCTGTGTTATGTTCCCTGTCTTCTGTGGGAAGCACAGGTGTTGGGCTGAAGAAAAGCAACTGGAGAAGGAAAAAAAGACATTTCTATGCATCAACAATGCAAAGTTTTCCTTTGAAAGAATGCAAGCAGTGGCCTGTCACCTGCTTTGAAAGGGAAGAGTTTTCCTTCCTCAAGCAGCAGCAGTGGATCCCGTGGCTCCCAGTGCCCCCCTGAGGGCAGGGGCTGTGTCTGGGCTGCCCGGGGGTCTCGGGGCCACCACAGCAGCTCAGCCCTCAGTGCCCACGCTGCTGCTCCCAGCTGGGGTGCCCAGGACTGACCCTCACACACGGCCATGCCCCTGTGGGCTGCTGGAATGGGGAGCCCATTACTGACTCGGTGGTGTTCTTATCTGGGGCTGTCTCCCAGCACCCTGTGTGCTTTGGGTGACTCACGGCTGCCCTGCAACACGTAAAGGAATTCAAAGGACAAACAGGAGGTGGTAACGCGTCTGTGAATGGGGAGAGGAAGGGAGAGCTCTGCCTGAGCTGCAGCAGTTTGCTGACCAGGCAGGGCGAGTGCCAGGGGGATGGGAATGGGCTTGTTCTGCAGCTGGATGAGGCAGCTTGAGAATTCAAGGATTTTTTAAATATTCCGTGCCCTTTTATTTTGCCCCTGCTTGTTTTTTTCCATGAGATGTTGAGGTTTCATCTGTCCAGGAACTCAGTATGGAAACTATAAATAGCTGTGACAGGGTCTGAAAGCTGAGGGACTGAAAGCAGAGGAGATTTATGGCTGGGTTGTTAAACCCTGCAGTGACAGGGATGGGCAGGATGGGAAGCACAGCCAGGCTGCTGGGACACACTCACCCCTCCACTGAGAACAGGGGCCCTAAAGTCTGATTTGTTTTCTCTGCAAGTTCATCAGTCACACACAGAAATGTCCATTTCCAAACAGGCTGTGGGCACTTGGAAAGGGACTGTCTTTTATGTACTTGTTTATTTATTCATGGGTGAGGTTTATTTGTCTCCTGGGTTTATCCCGGGCCATAACCACCCTGTTTGTTGCCATTTGCCATCAGGTGTTATATTTAGCCACTCGTGTGTGATGGCAAATACACTGTGGCTTCTGCTTCCAGCAGTGGCAAGCACCATTTCTAAATGTCCCAGATCCTGGAGATGTACAAGAGTATTGGGAACAATGTGCTTTGGGACAAAGCTGCAGCTCTGCATTTCACTGGTGAGTTTCCACATCTCTTGCTCAAAGCTCAGAGATCTGCAATAACAATTCCTGAGCAGCCTGAAACTGGACCTGGTGTCACCTGGCTGCTGGGAGTGTGAGCCAACAGCAAAATGCTGGGGTTCAAAGGACACACCTTCAAGGGACATCAAAAGAAGCATTTTTCTGGCAATAAAAACCAGAGTAACCATCCCTCTCCACGGTGCCAGGAATGTGAGAGGGGAGTGTTTGCTTTCCTTAGGATTAATTTTCCATACTGGTAGGATGTGTAAACAGACACAGGAGGCACCTGGGCCAGACTCTGCACGAGTGTGACCATCCCACTGCTGAGCACACGTGTGCTCTGCACACTCATCTGGGATCTGCTCCACGCCAAGCCACGGGTGTGCACAAAGTTATAGAGTAACCCCAGATAATGGGGAGCTGGTGTTTGTGAGCCCTGAGGCTGCTCACCCACGTGTGACACTGCCTGTGCTGCACTGGGTGCTCACCATGAGCCAGACCCTCCTGCCTGGGCAGAGACTCAGCTCTGGGGAGAGGAGCAGCCTGTGCCTCCCCACACTGCACAGCCATGCTGCTGGTGGTAATAATAAAAATTAAAATAAAAAATAAAATAAAAAATAAAAAAATAAAAATAAAAATAAAAATAAAAATATAAAATAAAAATAAAAATAAAAATAAAAATAAAAATAAAAATAAAAATAAAAATAAACATAAAAATAAAAATAAAAATATAAAAAAACAAAAATAAAAAATAAAAATAATACAACTCAGCAGTTTTTATTGAGAGGACACATACAAATGGAAGGGTCAGGGTGTTTAGAACTCGTAGAATAAATGTTCTTCTCACAGAGTGTTGTATCCCTTTGGAACTCACGTACAGAGAAGATACAAGCACATAGCTTGGCTGGAATAAAAAGAAAAGCTTTGGCAGGATCACTGTGTGTCCATTTATAGCATCTGGGGCTGTGCAGGCCCTGGCCAGCTGTGTCTGCATAACCAGAGTCCTCACCGGGA
>JANPWX010019134.1:0-12733 GCA_024734555.1 Trochalopteron elliotii
ACCTCCCTGGGGGTGTCACTTGGGGCAGGGACACCCGGGACCACCCCTGCAGCCTGGAGAGGACCCTCTGTGACAGCCAGTGACATCCAGGGACATTCCTGGGTGTCCTGTGGTATGGTGGGATCCCAAATCAGGGGTCCTGGTGCCTCTGGGATGGTTTGGATCTCTGGGATGGGGTTGGGGAGGTTGGGATGAAGCTGTGATGAGGATGAGAATGTCCCTGTGCCACCGTGGGATGGGGACGGGATGGGGCAGGGGTGTCCCAAAGGACTGGAGTGGGATTTTCTGGGCTGCCTTTCCTCCAGGAGCCTTGGCTGGAGCTTTGGAGCTGCCCCTGGCCAGGGATTGGGTTTGTTGTTTTTTTTTTTTTTTTTTGGAATCTCAAATCCTGATGCCTCCAGGAGTGTTTGGATCTCTGGGATGGGCTCTGGGAGGTTGAGATGAGGATGTGATGAGGATGGGAATGTTCCTGTGCCACCCTGGGATGGGGCAGGGGTGTCTCAAAGGATTGGAGTGGGATTTTCTGCCTGGGGCTTCTGGCTGGAGTGTTGAAGCTGGTCCCAGGCAGGAATTGGGGGGTTTTTGGGATCCCAACTCCTGCATCCCATAGAATCCTGCAGGTTCTGCTTCCCTGGCTGCTCCCAGCCTGGGAAATGGCACTTTCTGCTCCGCTCCTTGTGAAATTCTTATTATTTTCCTCCTTATTTTTTAAGCATCTCCCAGCTCACCTGTTAAAAATCCTCAAGGCCGAACCCTGGGGGACCAAGAAAACACCCGGAAAAAAAACCCCAGTGGTGCCTCCATCCCTCCCACTCCCCTCTGACCCTTTTTCCATGGATATTTTCCCCGGGAAATGCAGCTCCTGGGGAAAGCTCCGTGCCATTCCCGGGACAGCCACTAGACGGCAATTCCAGCCTGGATTATGGCTGGAAAAACCATCCTGGAGAAGAGAGGAGAGGCTTGCAGGGGCTCCAGACGCGCTGCGTGCAGGTACTGGAAGGGTTTTATTGCTTGGTTTGGGGGTTTACAGTTCATGCTGGTGAAATTATGGGATTTTTTGAGTTTTTTTTTTAATGCTTTTTGCATGCGGGAACAATGCGGAGGGTCTGGGTGACCCCCTGGACAGGTCACCCCCAAAGCTCAGCTGCCCCTTCTGTCCTCAAACTCAGCTGAGGGTCTGAGTTTGGGGGATTTGGAGGTTTTTTAGGGAATTCCAGCGTGGCTCTGTGGTTGGTTTTTGGGGTTTTAATTGGGATACCCCGGGGGCCTGGGCAGGGAGGGAGCTCAGGGAGCTGGGGGTGACAACACAGCTCCAAGGGCGGGTGACAGCACCGGGATTTTCCCCATCCTGCCCTGATCCAGGGGTGTGGGAGGAAGATTTGGGACCCCTCCTATGCCCAGGCTGTTCCTCAGGGGGTTTCCCTCTGACCCCAGAGTGGGTTTCTCTCCTTTGGGGTTTCTCTCTGTTAATTCTGGAGCAGGTTGATGGAAAAGGGGAAAAAAAAAAAAAAAAGAAAGGGAAGGGGTGGGTTTGCTCCTCCTCATCCCACCCTGAGGGATCCTCCAGCCTGGAGATCTTTAACCCTTCACTCCTCGGATTGTCCTTCCAGCTGAGCCCAGGGGGGTTCCGATCTGCTTTGGGATCGGGATTTCCCAATTTCCAAGGTGGGATGAGCCCCATCCCTGCCGTGTCCCATTCCTGGGGCGGAGGAGGTGACAACGGGCACAGCGCTTTGTGGGGTGGCTGCGGCGGGGTCAGAGCTGCGATCTGGGCGGGAAAAAAAAGGGGAGAATTTAGGAAAATTCAGGAAAAAAACAGGAGAGCGCCCTGCCATTGCGCTGCTGCGAAGGCGAGCCGGACGGAAAAGCGGGAATGCGGGAAGTCCCCGGGGATGCGGGATGTCCCCGGGAATGCGGGATGTCCCCGGGGATGCGGGATGCCCCCGGGGATGCGGGAAGTCCCCGGGAATGGGGACAGGAGTCCTGAGGGTGGCAGGGCCGGCGCTCAGATCTCGATGACGGTGGCCCGGCGCAGGCACAGCGGCGCGTCCGGGGGCACCGCGTTCCGCTTGATCTCGTTGCCGTCCAGCCGCAGCACCTGGAGCCGAGAGTAGTTCACGACATCCACCACGGAGCAGAAACTGCTGATGGAGAACTCTGGGGAGGAGAGGAGAGGAGAGGAGAAGGAGCTGAATTCCCCCTCCATCACCTTCCCGAAAAGGGCTGATGTCGCTTGTAGCAGAATTTCTTAGAGAAGGAGGGCATGACTTGTATTTGGAATATAGCTGAACTACCCCAGCCTGAGCCTCTTGTGCAGGTAGAAATTCTCTGCCAAATGTGTGGTGCAGCTGGAATTAGAGCTTAAGGTGTTAACAAGGGACAGTGGGTTTTCTAGCAGTTAATAGGTACAGTAATTAGTGTGAACACTTTAGCTGCCTTAAGAGTATGTTAAATAATGTGTGTTTGCATTTTTCCCTGTGCTGTATGCCAACGAGAGTGCACCTGTGATTGTAAACTGTGTAGAAGTGTATATAACCTGCCATTTTACACAAAATAAACGTAGCATTAACCATATTGGTCGGATCTGCGTTTTGCTCTCATCCACCTTCCCATTATTTTTGGGTTCCCTCACTTCAGTTGCTGCGATTTTTTTTTTTTTTTCAGCTTTTTGATGTTTGTATTTTTGTAGTGGAGTTTCCCACGTGTTGCCCTGACTTTCAGCCTTCTGATGGTTGTTCACGTATTTTCTACTGGAGTTTCTCACGGCATTTAACATAAACAAAAGTAGATTGTTTTCATTCCTCTCTGTGATGGACTGCTGGTTTGACCACTGGGGTCAGAGGAGAGTTCCTCTCGTCCCCCAATCCTTGATCAAATTCCAAATCCTATTAAATGCCAAATCATAATAAACTTCCTCTTTCTCTGCTCACCTCTGAACCTGACGTGAGTGTGGTTCTTTTGTGTCGTGAACAGCGACACTCATGGGTTTTCATGTTAACAAAAGTGATGTTTTGTAAACTGGTTTTGGGGTTTTTTTTGTTTACATTTCTCTCTGGAGGAGGGACAATTGATGGACTTCTAGTTTGACCAGTGTGGTTGGAGAGGTGTCATCCTCGTTTGTCCAATCCGTGGTCATTGTCCAGAATCTGTATAAATCGAGGTCAAAAGTAAACTCTCTTTTTTGCCCTAACAACTGACTGCGTGCGTGTCCCTCATTTCACGTCCTCTAGCAACAGGCTGATTTTTAGTGGGAAATGCTCTTTCTGTGGGATCCACCTCTGAGAACTGGTTTATGTTGAGGCAGGCAGGGGGGAAATAAATGGGGGCAGCCCAAATTTGCTGATTTTCCCTGCGGATTTGGACTCAGCCCCTCGAGCTGAAAGGGTTCCTGATGCTCCCGGCCGCAGCCAGGAGAGGCAGGAGGGTTTGTGCCTCTCCGAGGGTTTGGGAACTTCCCTGCCCAGCCTTCATGGAGTGCTCGGAGGGTGGAGTCGGACAGAAAACGTTGATTTTCCATCAGGATTTGCCTTTCCAGCCTCTTTTGGAGTCTTTGGTGTTGCAGCCTCCATCCTCTGACCCTCCCTGGACTCCCGGGCAGCGTGTCCAGGAGCAGGGATGTCCCTGTCCCCATCCCGGCCGTCCCCTCTGCGCTCCTCTGCCGCCAGCGCCAGGCAGGAAAATTCCAGCCCAGCCCAGTTTGGGAGCGGGAGATGGAACAAACTCCGAAATGCATTTTTTGGGGATTTTTTTTCGTGCAGGATTTGAGCCTAGAGGGCAGCAGAGCTCCAGGCCGGGCTGCTGCTGGAAAAGGCAGCCGGATGCTGGGGGAGCCACGCTGGGATTTTTGGGGGGGCTGCACCCACAGAGGGGACCTTCGGTGGGGTGCAGGGCCACGACCGAGGTCTGGGTGCTCCAAAGGAGTTGGAGCAGCATCCCGGCTCCTGGGGGTGCTGTGAAGGTCAGCAGGACCCGCAGAGGAGGAGGAAGAGGAGGAGGAGGAGGAGGCGGAGCCGGCTGTGGCTCCGCGGCGTTTGTGGGCAGACGGCGGCAGCTCCGGCTTTGGAAAGCAAACATTTGGGAATCTGTTCCCGTGTCTGTGCTGCTGGCAGCTCCCCGCTGCGGGGTTCTGTGTTTTCCCTGCAACAGCTGATGGCTGCACTGACACATTCCCATTCCCACTCCAACTCCCATCCCCATCCCCATCCCCATCCCCATCCCCATCCCCATCCCCATCCCCATCCCCATCCCCATCCCCATCCCTATCCCTATCCCTATCCCTATCCCTATCCCTGTCCCCATCCCTGTCCCCGTCCCTGTCCTTGTCCCTGTCCCTGTCCCCGTCCCTGTTCCCATCCCCTGTTCCCATCCCATCCCATCCCATCCCATCCCACCCCATTCCCATCCCCGTTCCCATCCCAAGCTCTCCATCCCAGCCCAGTCCTGCCCTCAGGGCCTGGCAGGTGAGGGGACCAAGGCTGTTTTTTTTCCAGGAGCTTTAGCTCGGGGGTTTATTTTCCCAGCCCGTTTTTATAAATAGAGCAGCCCCAGAACAATCTGTTCCCTTTATTTGTTTGTGTATGGAGGGGAGGGAACGCTGGCGGAGCTGAGAGCTCCCAAGGGAAGGACAAACCCCTCAGCTGCAGGCTGAGACACGTGGGGGGCTTTGGGGACACGGATGGGGCTGTGGGGGGGACAGAGGGGCTGTGCTGGCCCTGGGCACGGGGAATGTCCCTGTGCCCTGTACAGGCATTGGGGAATGTCCCTGTGCTCTGGGCACTGGGGAATGTCCCTGTCCCCTTGCTGGTATTAGGGAATGTCCTTGGGCACTGGGGAATGTCCCTGCTCCTGTGCCCTGGGCACTGGAGAATGTCCCTGTCCCCTGTGCTGGCACTGGACAATGTCCCTGCCCCTGTGCCCAGGAGAATGTCCCTGTCCCCTGTGCTGGCACTGGACAATGTCCCTGCCCCTGTGCCCTGTGCCCAGGAGAATGTCCCTGTCCCCTGTGCTGGCACTGCCCAAGGTGTTCTCTGTCCCCAGTGTGGGTGTGGCGACCCCCCAGCTCTGCCCACTGCTGTCACTCCTCTTGACCCCACAGACTCCTCCTCTGCTTTCCACCATCTCCAACCCCAAGAGATGCTCAGGCTCTTGAGAAACCCCCCAAAATCCCACAGTGACCCCACAAGAGCACCCCAGGCTGGGACACAACAGCTGCCCTTGCTCAGGGCCGCTGGGAACCCTCACAAATCCCAAATCCCTGCCCAAACCACCACCCCAGGCAGTTTTTCCCCAGCCCTGCTCACCATTGATCTGGTTCCCCTGCAGGTAGAGGTTCTCCAGGTTGGTGTTGACCCGCGGGATCTTCTGGAGCCGGTTGTAGGAGAGGTCCAGCTCCAGGATGCTGCTGCTGTTGAAGGTGTTGCTCGAGAGCCCTTGGTTGGTCAGGCTGTTGTGGGACATCCTCACGTAGAGCAGCCTGGGGGACACCCTGAAATAATCGTCGGGGATGGTGTTGATGTAGTTGTACTCCAGGTAGAGCTGCTCCAGCGACGGCGGGAGCCCGTCGGGGACCTTCCTGAGGTTGTTGTAGCTCAGGTCGGCCAGGATCAGCGAGCTGAGCCCCTTGAGGGATGCTCCCATCTCAAAGATGAAGTTGTGGCTGAGGTAGAGCGCCGTGAGGTTCTCCAGCCCCTCCAGGGCGTTGGAAGGCACCTTGGAGATCTGGTTGTAGGAGAGGTGGAGCTCCCTCAGCGAGCGCGGCAGCGGGCTGGGCAGCCTGGTCAGGTTGTTGTTGTTCATGTAGAGCCTCTCCAGGCGCTTCAACTTCCCAAAAACCCTTTTCCCCATCTTCTCACTGCCGATCTGGTTGTTGTGCAGCGCCAGCCACTCCAGCTCGGTGGCGTTGTCAAAGGCTCCCTCCTGGATGGAGGTGATGAGGTTGTTCTGGAAGTAGACGTACTTCATCCGCGACGGCACGAAGGGCAGGTACCGCAGGTTGCGGGTGTCGCAATACATGGCCGAGGAGAAGTTGGGGGGACAGTCACACTCTTGGGGACACCGCCAGGGCGCGGCTTGCTGCGGCTCGGGCTCGGGCTCGGGCTCGGTGTCGGTGGCAGACGGGTAGGAGTAGGCGTACGCCGGGCTCTCCTCCTCCTCGTAGTAGGGCACGTAGTTGTAGGAGGAGACGCGGGACTGCCGCAGGTAGTACTGCAGCCACGCCAGGTCCTCCTCCTCGTTGTACTGGCCCAGTGAGGACCCGCAGAGCCCGGCCAGGATGAGGATGAGGGTGGTGGCCCAAGGCATGGTGCTGGAGGGATCTGTGAGGGGACAAAGCTGGAGGATTAACGGGGTGGGAGGTGGGGGTGGCACAGCTGGAGAACGAGCAGGAGATGAGGGAATGCTACCCCAAAAAATCCCCGGCTGTGGGGATAAATCCAGTGTGGGGTTTTCTGATCTTCCCCCTTTTCACCTTGGAGAAAATTCCAGCCCGGTGGAGATTTGGGAGGAACCGGTGGAGATTTGGGGGACAAAAAAATCNGATTTGGGAGGAATCTCCATTCTAGTGAAGATTTGGGAGAAACCAGTGGAGATTTGGGAGAAAACTCCAGCCCAGTGGAAATTTGGGAGGAACCTCCATCCCAGTGGAAATCTGGGAGGAAACTCCATCCCAGTGGAGACACGGGAGGAAACTCCATCCCAGTGGAAATTTGGGAGGAGCCGTTGTCCTCAGTAGAGATTTTGGGAAAGCCAGTGGAAATCTGGGAAGAATCTCCATCCCTGGTGGAGATTTGGGAGAAAACTCCCTCCCTGGTGCAGATTTGGGAAAAACCCCCACCCCAGTGGAAATTTGGGAGAAATCAAAGGAGATTTGGGAGGAACGTCTGTTCTCAGTGGAGATTTGGGAAAAAACTCCCTCCCAGTGGGGATTTGTGAGGAACCTCCATTCCTGGAGGAGATTTGGGAGAAACCAGTGGAGAATCAGGAGGAATCTCCACCCCAGTGGAGATTTGGGAGAAACCAGTGGAAAATTGGGAAAAACCTCCACCCCAGTGGAGATTCAGGAAAAACCTCCTCCCCAGTGGAGATTTGCTTGTGAGATCCCAATTTCTGGCTAATTCCACCACAATTTCTGGGCAGAGGATGGAGGCTGGAGACGTTGGTTGGGGCGAGGTCACACGAGGTGCCCGGGGTTGGCTCTGCATGGCAGGGAGGAGAAGGAATCTGGCTTCCCTTGGAGAAGGGATTTGAATTCTCTGGCTGAGAGGGGCAGCTGTCAGATCAGGGTGATTTTGGGAACTTGAGGCATCTCTTGAAGGAGTTTGAGGCATCTTTTGAAGGAGCATGAGGCGCCTTTTGAAGGAGCTATTTATGCTCCTCTCTCTGGTGACAGGAATCGCTGTGGGTTTCATCCAGCCCTCCCTTCCCCCACAGAAACTCAAGATGCAGATCCTGGTAAACAAATCCTGCCCGATTTTGGAGCTGAAACCTCTCCCAGGCTTCCATTTTCCCCCAGGCACAACCCTCGGTGTGACCAGGGAGAGGGGACATCTCCTAGTGATGAATCCAGAGGAGAGCAGGGAAGGAGACAAACTTAATCCCCTGCCATGCCCAGGTGGGGCTGCAGCAGGAGGATTCCAGCCCTGGAGTCATCCTGACTCCTCATCCCGGGGATAAACGAGCTCATGGGGTGTTCCTGCAGCCAGGCAGTTTGAAATCCCTCCAGGAATTTCGCTGCTGGGAGCGGCAGAGGATCCTACGTGGCTGGGAGGATGTCACTGCCAGCTCTGTTCCAGCAGCCACCAGCAGGGACCGGTGTCCCCTTTCTGCCGTGCCAGGGGTGGCCCTGAGGTCACCTGGTGACCCCTGGCCGTGTCCCCAGCCTGCAGCAGGGAGGGGACACCTGGCCTGGCACGCTCAGAGGGCACAGAGTGCCCTGCCCTGCCACCCTGGCACGGGAAAAAGGAGGGATTGAGGCAGGTTTGGCAAGGCCTGGATTTCTCCTGTTTTCCCTGTTTTCTGCTCCATGTCCTCGGGAAGGGATCCTAAGGGATGCTGAGTGCCACGGAGAGCTTGGCAGGGGCAGAGGAGTTTCTCCTCCTCCTCCTGCTGCTCCTGCTCCAGGGCTCTGTGCCTGCTCTCATACCAGAGCCTGCAGCTTCTCCACCCTCTTGGCAGCCCCTTCTCGGGGGCCCTTTTGGGGCAAAACCCCCATGCCTGGGGGAAAAAACTCCATCCCTGGGGGCAGAATCCCATCCCTGGTGGCAGAACCCCATCCCTGGGGGAAAAATCCCATTCCTAGGGTAAAAAACCCATGCTTGAAGGAAAACCCCCATCCCTGGAGGAAAAAAAAACCCATTCCTGAGAGGAAAAAACCCATCCCAGGGGGGAAAACCTCCATCCCTGAGGAGAAAAGCCCATTGCTGAGGGCAAACCCCCATCTCTGGGGGAGCAAACCCCATCTCTGGAAGCAAAACATCATCTCTGGGGGCATAACTCCATCCCTGGGGGCAAATCCCCATCCCTGGGGGTAAATCCCCATCCCTGAGGGGAAAATCACCATCCCCGAGAGCAAACCCCCATCTCCTGGGGGCAAACCCCCCATCCTTGGGGGCAAAAACTCCATCTCTGGAAACAAAACCCCATCCCTGGGGGAAAATCCCCATCCCTGAGGGGAAAAAATTCCCATCTCTGGAGGCAGAACCCCATCCCTGGGGCCATAACCCCATTCCTGGGGGAAAAATCCCCATCTCTGGAGCAAATCCCCCCATCCCTGGGATCAGAGCCCATCCCTGGTGTCCCCCTCCCTTTCCCAGTGCCCCCCTTCAACGCTCTGGTGACCCCAAAATCTGTCCCCAGCAGACCCTGCTGTCCCCTCATTGTTTGTGGGGTGCTCCTCCCTTCCCTGGGGGCTTCACCCCCAGATTCGGGGTGGGATCTGTCCCCTCCTGATGTCCCTGGCCTGCACCAGGGGCTGCAACGGGGTCTGCTCCTCATTCCAAGGATTTGGGATGAGGATTGTGGCCACCCATGGGGTCATGGACTTCCCAAGGGATGGGATGGGATGGGATGGGATGGGATGGGAATGGGAATGGGAATGGGAATGGGAATGGGATGGGATGGGATGGGATGGGATGGGAATGGGGATGGGAATGGGGATGGGAATGGGAATGGGAATGGGAATGGGAATGGGAATGGGAATGGGGATGGGAATGGGAATGGGAATGGGAATGGGAATGGGAATGGGAATGGGAATGGGGATGGGATGGGGATGGGGATGGGAATGGGGATGGGATGGGGGGCACTGCCCAGAAGGTGTCCAGATCCCAGAGAAGAGGGCATGGAAATGGCAGAGGGGTGAGAGGGGGAGATGGGCAAGAGGGGAGGTGGGATGGGGAGAGGGGTGGGATGGGAGAGGAGCAGCAGGAAAAGAGGGGAGCGAGAAGGACATTGGGAAAAGTGGGCAGGAGGGGAGATGGGCAGCAGGGAAATTGGGCAGGAGGAGAGATGGGCAGCAGTAAATTGGGCAGGAGGAGAGAGGGGCAGCAGGAAAAGTGGTTGGCAAGGGAGATGGCATCAGGAGGAGTGGGCAGGAGAGAGGAGCAGCAGGAGAATTGGGCAGCAGGAGAGGTGGGCATCGGGAAAAGTGGGTGGGAAAGGAGATGGGCATCAGGAGAAGTGGGTGAGAAGGGAGATGGACACCAGGAGAATAAGTGGGCAGGAGAGAGGAGCAGCAGGAGAGGTGGGCACCAGGAGGGGTGGTTTGGAAGGGAGATGGGCATCGGGAGAAGTGGGTGGGAAGGGAGATGGGCAGCAAGGAAAGTGGGTGGGAAGGGAAATGGGCATGAGGAGAATAAGTGGGCAGGAGGGGAAGTGCCTCCCCCCAGCTCTGTCTCTCCAGCCGTGCCACCCCTGGCGCTGCCATGCGCTTCCCGCGGCAGCCACCGCGCAGGGATGCAAATCAGGCTTTAAAAAAAAAAAACAACCCAAATAAATAATAATTTAAAAAAAAAACTCGCTAAAACACGCCGGGCTGGACTCACCGAGGTGCGCTCCTCCTGTCCAAAGGCTGCTGCGGGCTGTGCCGTGGCACCGGCAGCATGGGAGGGAGGGTGGCTCCCGAGCCGCAGCGCCGGGTGCCCGCCCCAGATCCCGGAGCAAATATTGCGCTGGCAGGGCACGGGCTCGGCAGGGATTTCGGGGAGTGACCTCCCAGCCGCAGCTTTGCAGGAGAGACTGGAGAGCCCCTGGTGCTGCCTGGCGTTATAAATAACCTGCGATTTCTTTCCTCCCTCTCCCCCTCTCTCTCTCTCTCTCTCTCGTCTTTTCTCTCAGGAGTGTTGGCACTTTGCAGGCTCCCTCTGTTTAACGACTTAGCGAGGGTTGGGATGTTGTTTTTCAGGGCTCTCCTGCGTTTCTCATCAGGGAGCCGTGAGGAGGCCTCTGGCCAGGTTAGGGAATATCGGGTTTTGGAGGTGCTGAGGATGGGATTCTTTGGGGAAAAAACCAAAGAATTATCTTTAATTTTTGCACCAGCAGGAGAGGAGATGTCAGCCCTGCTCTGACTGCTCCCCAGGAAGCCTCAGTTTGTGCAGAGCTGCCGTTAAATATTTGGGATAAACATTTCCATGAACGATAAGGCGGCAGCATCCAAAGTAAATAAATTCCCCAGCAAAGGGGCCACTGTGACAGCGGGAATTTGTCTTCGAGTTTGGCAGTGAGGGCATGCCAAGCTGGCATTTCTGCATGCTGGGAAAATCCACATGGGATTGGGGAATCTCGTCCATCTCTGTGGGATTGGGGGGGTCTCATACATCCCCCTGGGACTGGGGGTCTCATCCATCCCCCCTGAATTCAGGAATCTTATCTATCCCCCCAGGACTGGGGATCTGATCCATCCCCCTGGGATTGGGGGTCTCATCCATCCTCTGGGATCTCATCCATTCCTCTAGGATTGGGGGATCTCATCCATCCCCCCAGGATTGGGGGGGTCCCATCCATCCTCCTGGGATTGGGAGGTCTCATCCATCCTCCTGGGATTGGGGGGTCCCATCCATCTCCCTGGGATTGGGGGTCTCATCCATCCCCCCCCAGGACTGGGGATCACATCCATCCTCCCAGGATTTAGGAATCTTATCCACCCTGAGGACTGGGGGGGGTCCCATCCATCCCACCAGGACTGGGGATCTCATCCATCTCCCTGGGACTGGGGGATCTCATCCATCCCTCGGGATTGGGAGGTCCCATCCATCCCCGTGGGTTTGGGGATCACATCCATCCCCCCAGGATTTAGAAATCTTATCCACCTCGGGGATTGGGGGATCTCATCCATCCCCTGGGATTGGGGATCTGATCCATCCCCCAGGATTGGGGATCTCACCCATCCCCCCGAGGGAATGGGGGGGATTAGGACAGGGAGCATGTCCTGAGGGTGATCCGTGGTTGGGAAAAGGTTTTGGGGCTCATCCCAATGTCCCAAAACTCATTCCAGTGTCCCAAAGCTCATGCCATTGTCCCAAAACTCATCCTTGTGTCCCAAAACTCATCCCAGTGTCCCAAAGCTCATCCCATTGTCCCAAAACTCATCCTTGTGTCCCAAAACTCACCCCAGTGTCCCAAAGCTCATCCCAGTATCCCGAAGCCCATCCCGGTGACCCAAGGCTCATCCCAGTGTCCCAAAACTCATCCCAGTGCCCCTGGGGGGTCCTGCAGAGCTGTCACAGCACCCCCATCCCCGTTCCCTCGTCCCCATCCTGGCTCCCTGAGCGCTTTGGATCCAGCTCTTCCCGGCCTCTCCAAGCATTTCCTCCCGCAAGGAAAGGAAAGGAGGAGCCCCGAGCGTCCCTTGCCCGGCTCCAGCCGCGCTCCCGGATCCTCCCAGGAGCCTGGAATTACTTAGCGGAGCTCAGCAGGTGCCAGCTCCCCCCCTGGGCTCTATTTCTCCTTGTTTTCCATCGAAAATTCCCAGCCAAAACATCCTCATGGAGGGGAGCCCTGCAGGGATCCTGAGCGCTCCCGCCGGGAACAGCAGGAGGAGGAGGAGGAGGAGGAGGAGGAGGAGGGATGTGAGGGGAGCTCGGTGGCCGGGCTTGGAGGTACACGCTGTACACCGGGGACTCGGCCAGAAATCCCGAATATTTGGGGAGGGAAATGTGCCTGGAAAGCACAGCCCGTCTGCAGAGAGGGAGGATGTGCAGAAAGAGGGGGGGGGAAAGGCCGGGAAAGGGAGGAAAACCCCAAGGAAGGGAGGTGGGGGAATTTATTTATCCCCTCTGGGCGTTGTGGTGGCAGCTGGAGAAGGGATCCCACGTGGAAGGAAGAGGCTGGAGGCTTTGGGGTGATGGAGAGGTCGGAGGGGTTGGATCCCAGGGAGCTGAATTCCCGGGAAATTGGTGTGAGGGCAGCCAGGACCATCTGCTGCTGTTTTGGAGCATCTCTGGCCAGCAGCTCCAAGGATTTCAGGGCCTGGAGGTTTTTCTGGAAAAGCAGACAGTCCCCAGCTAGGCTGGGTAAGGAATTCCAACGTCCCCAGCTTCTGGAACTTTCAAGGATCTGGGATATGCTCCCTTTGGAGGAGGAACCCTCCGTGGTGGCTGCCAGGGCTGCCCTGGGAATGCTGAGGAGCCCTCCCTGCAGGAGATGGCTCCCAGTGGCTTGGGTTGCAAGATGTAACCAAAAATGTGTATTCTATTCCCAATCTGTTGAAATTGGTTGCAGAAGTGTTTTTCTTTATCTCATA